>ML809797.1:41303-69364 GCA_009831015.1 Picea engelmannii | reverse complement strand
GTTGGAATAAAATTTAAAAAAATAAAAAGAAAAAGGAATTATTTGTTTTATCTTTTTGATAATTTAAAATATACTAATTAAATGAGAAAAGGGAAAAAGGGTTAATTTCCACATCTGCCTTTTTGATTTCTAATTAAAAAGGGGAAAGAGGGAAAATTTAAAATATTAGGAAACTAGGAAAATAGGTAAACATAAAAAGGGAAAAAGGGAACATAAGGGAAAAAGAGGAAAGTCAAACTTAGTAAAGTATCTACCATTTAAGAGCTTTCTAATTTAAACTGAACTAGCAATTTAATGGTGGGGAAAGTCATTAAAACCTGTAAGAGAATTTGTGGACACCTAGGAGTGATTCTAGGAGTAACTCTAGGTGGGTGAGGGAATTAAAGATAATTAATTAATTAAAGAAATTAATTTATGGAGGAATGAAGAGGATGGGTGACACTTGTACGGGGAGGAATTTTTAGGAATTAAATTTTAAAAACTTAACTAAACAAGAGTTTTGGAAAGTAAGGAACCACGAAACTCTATATAATGAAGGGAGGAGATGGAGGTTGGATCTCTTCTGTTTGTGTAACATTACGCTACAAAAATATCTACTTGACTGACTTAACTTGTGGGAGTTGGGATACCCATCACGGTGAGGAGTTGTAGCTCTACCTTGCGAGGTGAGCTGGGAGCTAGTCGAAATCTCTGGATAGAGAGTGTGTGGCCCCTTTGTGGCTTGCAGGGCTAAGGGGTAAGAAGAGTACCCCTAGCATTGGCTGGGAGGTACCAGTGTAGTCTTTCCGGTCAGCACACGAGAGTTGCAAGGAGCACACAGGACGTCTACTCCGAACAGACAACAATACACTTTTTTCATTTTGTATGGTAAATTGTTTTAGAACTTATGCTTGAATCTGCATTTTTACTTGGGTGAGTAAACTGATTGTCTAGATGGTTTTCTGAAATTTTCTTAGCCTAGCTCGATGATAGATCGACTCCCATGGCTTCATTTCCCTGCACGTCTTGACCACCTTGTTGTGTTGATTATGACCTTCGTGGTTGTTTAGCCTTCGTCTCTAGCTCACTAGTCCTCGCGTGAGCAGTCGGCCAGTAGCCTGATCTACGGTCGTCGCCTTAGCGTTAAAATACCTATGGATCTCAATGCCCTACTTTTCTGTGCGAGGATGATGAGCAAAGGATGAACCTATTATCCGTCTACCCTTGATGTTTGTCCCTAGTTGATTTTTGATTCCGCCATCTGGCAACGACCTCTACGTGTGGATTATCTTGTGTCCTGGTTGGTTTTCTCTATGCCTTGACTGATAGAACCCCTGCAATCATTCCATAACCCTTCCCATTGGATCCTTGCATTCTCTTACTATTGTCTGTGCTGTATTGGGGTATTTTGGCAATGAAAAATGAAATGAATTCATCTCATCATTTTACAATGGGTATTCTGGCAATGAAAACGAAAATGATTTTTGGTGTGCATTTTTATTTTGGGTATTTTGGAAATGAGAAACAAAATGAATTCATATCTGCATTTTACATTGGGTATTCTGGCAATGAAAAACGAAATGAATTCATCTCTGCATTTTACATTGGGTATTCTGGCAATGAAAAACGAAATGATTTCTGGTCTGCATTTTTATTTTGGGTATTCTGGCAATGAGAAACAAAATGAATTCATCTTTTCATTTTACATTGGGTATTCTAGCAATGAAAAATGAAATGAATTCATCTCTTCATTTTACATTGGGTATTCTAGAAATGAAAAACAAAATGATTTATGGTCTGCATTTTTATTTTGTATCCTGGCGATGGAAAAGAGGAATTATTCTTGTCTGCATTTCGTTTTATCTTTGGGGAAATTTTTCCCTTGATGAAGACTGTGTTTTGATTTAAAATTTTGCTTCCATTTGATTCCTGTTAATGCTCACATTTTTGCTTTTCAATTCATCAAATTTCCTGCTGTGAAAGACCACGATTTGGAAATTAAAAATGGACTGTGTTGCATGCTAAAATCACCCACTATTTTATCCATTTAAATCACAACTTTACTTGCCGAAATGACCACATTTTTGATAATCAGAATTTGATCGTGTTGCTATAGAAATCATCCGTGATTTTATCCATTTAAATCGCAACATTACTTGCTAGAATGACCACATTTCTGATAATCAGAAGTTGACTTTGTTGCTATAGAAATCACCCACGATTTTATCCATTTAAATTACAACTTTACTTGCTGGAGTGACCACGTTTTTGATAATTCGAAATTGACTGTGTTTCCGTCTTAATTGACCACGACTTGCCTTAATGATTTCTTGAGTTGTTGTTGACTGACTACGAGTTGGTCCTTCTACAGTTTTGTTTGTCCCTTTTATCCTCCTTCACATTGAACGCATACCTAGCATTCTCTCTGCCAAGCTTTAATTACCACAATAGTGTTACTGGCCATGTTGATTATCATGTTAACTGCAATAATAAATTCTATTTTGTTGCCTTATTAATTACTAGAATAATTGCTGCGACAATGTTAATGGTTAGCAGCCTCCTTTTTCTGTTAAAGGTCATGTTAATTGCAATATTAAATACTATATTTTTGCCTTATTAATTGCCAGAACAATTGCTACAACAATGTTATTGGTCAACAAGTTCCTTCTATTGATTAAATGCCACAACGAGTTAAATAGTTAATAGTTATATAAATCGCCTGGTTATTGCACTATGAATGGTTATGTTAACAATCATACAAATTGCCTTGTTAATGTTATGTTAATTGTATGTTAACTAGAATGTTAAATTCCTTGTTATTGATATATTACTTATTATGAAAATAGTCATGTAAACTATTTTGTTAATGCTAGATATTAATTGTCATGTAATTGCTATGATAATCACCTTGTTAAATTGCTACAACACTATTAATAGTTAGCAGTTCCCCTCTCTATGATAGTAGACCGCTAGCATTGTTAGTTCGATCAATATAGCTAGATTACATGTTGATATTTAATTTCTTATAAGTGCTAATGGTAGCATTCCACTTTAAGAATGTTAATGTTGTTATTCAAGTTTATGGTTAGTTGGATGGGGATTCAGATTAATATAGAATTTTCCATTTAGGTTGTAATAAATATTAAAATTTGTATGGTGAGTAAAGACTAGATTGCAAATTTTAGACTTGCTAATTTAGATATGTAATTGATGTTAGTTGGATTTATAGATATCGCCTAATTGGGTGTTGTTGTTCATTTTAATTAATGTTTGTACTTGGTTTTGTAAACATTGAATGTGCTTGGTTGCTCACTGTAAGGGTTCTAGTTACTTGTGTAATTAATTTTGGGTGCGTGGGGTTGTTAGGATGATTGTCCTTAGCTTAGTAGGCTTGGTCTGCTTATGTCGGGTGGGATGTAGACACCTCCTTGTTTCTAAACAGTTGCCAGCCTTGAGACCTTAAATGGTCAAAATCGATGGGAACCTGGGCTTGAGCGTTGCTTATGTGTCCTGGAGGTCCTAACCATTGCAGGGTAGGATGGGTGGGTAGTCATTCTTATTCTTTGTCGGTTGAATGTCGTACATTTCTTCCAGGTGCTTGATGTGATTTTATGTTAGGTTGTTATGTTTGTTGTGGTATGAGTTTCATGCGTTGTGTTTGTTATTGTGTTGTGATGTTGAGTATAATGTCATTATTACCTTCCTACATACACACACAAATTTTTTTTTTTTGCACTTGTTATGTGAGGGTTGTTGTCGTAACAAAATGGGAGGTTCATTACATATGGCATCAGAGTGGGTTCAACCCTTGACTTGGGATCGCTACAACTTTCATTGATATGATTTGATTATAATGTTGCTAATTGAGTTGACTTGTATTCGTGCAGGTAATCATAGTTAGAGGACACTGCGGAGGCAGACAATGTGGTGTTATAGGAGGAGGCGCGACGCCTCCAATAGTATCCACACCTGAGGGGTCTAACCCCCAGGGAGATGAACAGGTTGCCGGGCACGAGCAGATAACAGTTGGTGACATGGTCGGAATGATGAGATATTTTCACTGCATGTCTGAGGCACTGATCAGCCATTTGGACAGAGATGGGGCCAGGGCAGCGACACCACCTAAGGTTCCGCCACATGCTCCGATCAGTACTGGTATTGTTCACCATGAACTCGAGAAGGTCAAATTGCCCAAGTTATTTGGTGCTCCGGATGGCGTAGTCGTCAAGGCATGGTTGGAGAATATGGCGATGTGCTTTTCACTTCGCGATTATACCTCCAACATGAAGGTTTGCATGGTGGTATTCCAACTGAAAGGAAGCACTCTTCTATGGTGGAAGACACTCTTACCACAGTTGAACGTGGTCGTCGAAGACGTGTCATGGGAACTGTTGGAGGAACAATTCTGAGAAAGGTACCTTTAAGAGGAATTCATTGAGTGTCAACTCAATGAGTTCAACGCCTTACGACATGGTGGTCGGACGGTTCTTGAGTATGAGGCCCATTTTATGGAGCTGCTCTGGTATGCTCCTCACCTTAACACTGAGAAACTTAAGTTCAATAGGTTCGTGTTCAGCCTTAACGACAACATACATGAAAAGGTTAGGATTTTTATGCCTCAAACCTTGCATGATGTCATCCAGAAGGCCCTCATAGTAGAGGAGGAGCTTATCAGTGGGGGCCATACTAGGACTCTAGAGAGACCAACAGGGCAGGTGTCTTCTAGAGAACAACAACAACAGACACTAGCCAGACATACGCTGGGATATCGTGGCTTCCAGAGGGGATCCGCTTTCACTACACCTCGATGACCGATGCCTCAACAGTGGACACCTTATTGGGGACCACATCTTCAGTAGCAACGTCGACTACAACAACAACAATTTATTCCTGTTCAATAGAACAGACTGGGATTCCAAGCTGGAGGGTCGTCACATTCTACTTAGGGTACTAGGAATACTGGCTGAAGAAGGGGTGTTGGACGTGTGGAGAGCCACACTACCAATGCAACTGCCTGGTGGAGAGGATTAGAGCATGTGGATTGGCCAAACCCACTATCGTGGGAAATATGGGCAAGGCCCATCAGATTCATGCAGCGGTGAATAACCGCCAGACAGAGCAATAGTCGACTGTGCTTGAGACGATAGGTACCATTGCTGACCATACCCTTAGTATTTTGATAGATCCCGGTGCTACCGAGAGTTTCATTTCCTATGCAGCGCTAAAAAGGATTAAGGTAAAAGCAGTCGAATAGGATGAGTTTATCTTCATAGAGATGGCCTTGAGAGCCAAACAAAAGGTTGGAGGAAAGGTTATGGGCTATATCCTTAACCTGGGAGAGTTTGTCACAAGGGCCAAACTGTACGTCACTATCTTAGGATCTTATGATGTCATAATTGGTATGGATTGGTTGGAATCCCATGAGGCGATACTCAACTGTAAGATGAAACAGTTGATCTTGGTTGATGACGAGGGACAAAAATGTGTGATTGTAGGACAGAACCAGGGAGTTTCCCTGAGGTTCATCTCTTCCTTACAACTATGGAAGAGCATGCACAAGGGGTGCAATATTTATGCGATCCTTGCGTTAAACAAGAAGGGATTAGCATAACGTTTAGAACACCTTTTGGTGGTGAGAGAGTTTGTAGACGTATTTCCGGAGGAGTTACTTGGGATGCCACCAAAGAGGGAATTGGAGTTTACTGTAGACCTAAAACTGGGAACATAACCGATATCTAGAATGCCTTATCAAATGTCAACCCCGAAATTACAGGAGTTGGGAATGAAACTGAAGGAGTTGCTGGACCTAGGACTAATACGTCCTAGTGTGTCACCGTGGGGTGCACCTGTTATTTTCATATGAAAGAATAATGGGTCATGGAGCCTCTGCATTGACTATCGTTAATTGAACAAGGCCATGATCAAGAATCAATATCCATTGCCGAGGATTGATGATCTATTCGATCAAATGAAGGGAGGGACGGTGTTCTCAAAGATCGATTTGCGATCAGGGTATCACCAGTTACATATTAAGGAAGATGATGTCCCTAAGACCCCCTTTAAGATGAGGTTTGGACATTACGAGTTTACTGTTTTACCATTTGGACTGACAAATGACCCAGTGGTATTTATGATTTTGATGAATGGGTTGTTCCGTGAGTACTTGGACAAGTTTGTCGAAGTATTCATTGACGATATTTTGATTTACTCTCGGACTACGAAGGAGCATGACGAGCACTTGAACTTGGTACTACAGTGTTTGCGAGAGAACAAATTGTATGGGAAGTTATACAAATGCTCATTTTATCAATCGAAGATCCACTACTTAGGGCACGTCATCTCCGGTGAAGGTATCACTATGGTTCCAGGAAAGGTCAAGGCCATTATGGAATGGCCCGCGCCGACGAATGTCTCGGAAGTGCGTAGCTTCATGGGTTTAGTAGGATACTATCGATGGTTCGTCGAGGGGTTTTCGAAGATAGCAAATCTGATCATGGAATTGCAGAAGAAAAACCAGAAGTTTGTTTGGACCAAGAAATGCTCAGAAGCATTTCAGAGGCTCAAGGAGTTGTAGACAACAACACCAATACTAAAGGTCCTGGACATGGACGGGGACTTCTTGGTATGCACTGACGCATCTAAGGAAATCTTAGGTGTAGTATTGATGCAAAACAAACGAGTAATAGATTACATTTCAAGGAAACTGAGAAGGCATGAGGAGAAGTATGCGATGAACGATTTGGATTTGTTAGGCATCATATATGCCTTGAAGGTTTGGAGACACTACCTTGTTGGCCGAAAAGTTGAACTAAAGATTGACCACTGTGGAATACAACACATCTTTATGCGAAGTGACCTGAACACGCGACAATGGCGTTGGTTGGAATTGCTTAGCGAGTACGACTTCGAGATTACTTACATAAAAGGAACAGTGAACTGAGTGGTAGACACATTAAGTTGGAGACCGCGCATATTTTCAGTGTTGCCTCTTCAGATGAATTTATGTGAAAATATTCTAACCTCACAGCTTGACGATGACTGGTACAAAGAGGTCAAGGGTTTTATCGGACAAAACACAATGATGGTACCATGATTTGAAGTATTTTCATTTTATAGCGATGGTTTATTGAGGTTTAAAAATTGGATCTGCGTACCGTTGAACGACGAGTTGAGGATGTTGATCCTAAGCAAGGCTCATAGAGCAGTTTACATCGCTCACCCGGGAGTCACGAATATGAGGGAAGACCTTAAGCCCTTATTCTTCTGGAAGGGAATGAAGGAAGACATAGTCAACTATGTGGCCATATGTCTAGAATGTCAGCAGGTAAAGGATGAACATAGACACCCAATAGGATTACTACAACCACACGCTATTCCAGAATCGAAATGGGAGGTTATTTCGATGGATTTTATTGTTGAATTTCCACTGATGGTAAGGAGACATGACTCGATTTTATTAGTAGTAGACACTCTGATGAAGAGTTCTCACTTTATTCCTGTGCATACGACATATCAGGCACTTGACATAGCTAGAGTTTTCATCAGTGAGATTGTGAGGCTACCTCACTCGACGACCTGGGAGGACGCATATGATATGTGCCAAAAGTTTCCATTTTTGTTTGATAGATAGGCATATGATACTGTGATACACTTTATTTCGGCATATATACTGTGAAACTTCGGGACGAAGTTTGAACCAAGAGGGGGTGTATGTAACATCCCGCTCTGGCACACCGAGCGAACTTATTCTTTGAGGACACTTGCTCGCAAGTGATCTAGATTATTATGCTATTAAAACTTTTGATTTTGATTATGAGGCATTATGGGATGATGAAATTTTATTTTACCGCCTCGACATAGACAAGTGATATTGACTCGGTTTCACTGAGTGTGTAGGATTTTGGACCTTAAGGATGCAGAGGCATTGATGGAACCCCTTAGACTCTGGATCGAGTCAGGGAGTGTACCATTGGGGTTTGATTGGTTTACTATGATATTAGTGCATCTGATTAGATGATATGATATGGATATGTTTTGACATGATTTTTTGATGATGCAAGCTAACGATAGCTTGTCGACTAGACTCACATGTGGAGTAAAGGGGTCACACATGACTACCAGAGATGTTGAGGGAGAGGTGTGAACATCATCCCTACCACAACCTACTAGCACTCCCGTCATGGATCGAAATATGAGTTAACGTTTACCTAGTTCAAGAGGACCCATGATGCCATGAGGGCATACTGCGATAGTCGCTCATGATGATTCTAAGGGGCGCACAATAAGGTAGGGGCCTTATTCCTTAGAGGCCCTTAGTCTCCCACAAGTTCACCTGGCGGAGTATTGACTCTAGGGATTTTTGATGTATACCAAGTCATTCAAGAGGCGAGTGACACCCTTGGAGCACGTGGTGCATCCTGAAGGGCACGTCGCGCAAGTAAAATGGAAAGAGGCGAGTGACACCCTTGGAGCACGTAGTGCATCCTGAAGGGCACGTCATGCAAGGGAACGTATGAGGCGAGTGGCACCCTTGGAGCATCTAGTGCGTCCTGAAGGGAATGTCACATTGTTTTGATAAGTGAATGAACCTAGACGGCCTTAGGATGAACAATATGATAAGAAATTTTTAAAAAAAATTCCCGAATAAAATGTCACCCATCACAAAAATTAAGGTCTAGGTCTAAATCATGCTAGTGGTAAAATTTTATCCTTTTTATTAAAATAATTTTGATATATATATATATATATATATATATATATATATCAGAAAACCATCTAGACAATTAGTTCACCGACCCAAGAAAATTTTAGAAAACCATCTAGACAATCAGTTCACTCACCCGAGTAAAAATGCAGATTCAAGCATAAGTTCCAAAACAATTTACCATACAAAATGATGAAAGCGTATCGTTGCCTGTTTGGAGTGGACGTCCCGTGTGCTCCTTGCAACTCCCACGTTCTGATCAGCAAGACTACACCGATACCTCCCTCACCCCCCCCCGAGCCACAAAGGGGCCACACACTCACTATCTAGAGATTTCAACTAGCTCCCAACTCGCCTCGCAAGGCCGAGCTACCACTCCTCACCAAGTTGAGTATCCCAAATCCCACAAGTTAAGTCAGTCAAGTAGATATTTTTGCAGTGTTACGTTATGCAAACATAAGAGATCCAACCTCCATATCCTCCCTTCATTATATAGAGTTCCGTGGTTCCTTACTTTCCAAAAGTCTTGTTTAGTTAAGTTTTTAAAATTTAATTCCTAAAAATTCCTCCCCGTACAAGTGTCACCCATCCCCTTCATTCCTCCATAAATTAATTATCTTTATTTCCCTCACCCACCTAGAGTTACTCCTAGAATCACTCCTAGGTCTCCCCAAATTCTCTTACAGGTTTTAATGACTTTCCCCACCATTAAATTGCTAATTCAGTTTAAATTAGAAAGATATTAAATGGTAGATACTTTACTAAGTTTGACTTTCCGCTTTTTCCCTTATGTTCCATTTTTCCCTTTTTATGTTTACCTCTTTTCCTAGTTTCCTAATATTTTAGATTTTCCCTCTTTCCCCTTTTTAATTAGAACTCAAAAAGGCAGGTGTGGAAATTAACCCTTTTTTCCTTTTCTTATTTAATTAGTATATTTTAAATTATCAAAAAGATAAAACAATTAATTCCTTTTTTTTTATTCCAACTGATTATTTTATTTTTTTTCTTGAATAAATTAAATTTCTTACTCCCTCCGTGTTACAAGATTTACTGAAGATCATACTCTTTATTTATTTTGTTTTTAAATTTTATTATATTATTAAATTTTGTTTTTGTTTTTATAATAAAATTTAAAAACAAAATAAATAAAGAGTATGATCTTCATTAAATCTTGTAACACGGAGGGAGTAATAAATTTAATTTATTCAAGAAAAAAAATAAAAAAAACTGTTGGAATAAAAAAAATTAAAAATTAATTGTTTTATTTTTTTGATAATTTAAAATATACTAACTAAATAAGAAAAGGAAAAAAGGGTTAATTTCCACACCTGCCTTTTTGAGTTCTAATTAAAAAGGGGAAAGAGGGAAAATCTAAAATATTAGGAAACTAAGAAAAGAGGTAAACATAAAAAGGGAAAAATGGAACATAAGGGAAAAAGAGGAAAGTCAAACTTAGTAAAGTATCTACCATTTAAGATCTTTCTAATTTAAACTGAACTAGCAATTTAATGGTGGAGAAAGTCATTAAAACCTGTAAGAGAATTTGGGGAGACCTAGGAGTGATTTTAGGAGTAACTCTAGGTGGGTGAGGGAAATAAAGATAATTAATTACTTAAAGAAATTAATTTATGGTGAAATGAGGGGGATGAGTGACACTTGTACAGGGAGGAATTTTTAGGAATTAAATTTTAAAAACTTAACTAAACAAGATTTTTGGAAAGTAAGGAACCACAGAACTCTATATAATGAAGGGAGGATATGGAGGTTGGATCTCTTCTGTTTGCGTAATGTTACGCTGCATAAATGTCTACTTGACTGACTTAACTTGTGGGAGTTGGGATACCCAACTCGGTGAGGAGTGGTAGCTCGGCCTTGCGAGGCGAGTTGGGAGCTAGTCGAAATCTCTAGATAGTGAGTGTGTGGCCCCTTTGTGGCTCGGGGGGTTAAGGGAGGTATCGGTGTAGTCTCACCGATCAGCACGCGGGAGTTGCAAGGAGCACACAAGACGTCCACTCCAAACAGGAAACGATACGCTTTCTTCATTTTGTATGGTAAATTATTTTAGAACTTATGCTTGAATCTGCATTTTTACTTGGGTGAGTGAACTGATTGTCTAGATGGTTTTCTGAAATTTTCTTAGCCTAGCTCGATGATAGATCGACTCCCATGGATTCACTTCCCCGCACGTCTTGACCACCTTGCTATGTTGACTATGAACTTCATGGTTGTTTATCCTTCGTCCCTAGATCACCAGTCCTTTCCTGAGCAGTCGGCCAAGAGCCTGATCTACGATCGTCGCCTTAGGGTTAAAAGACTTATGGATATCAACGCCCTGCTTTTATGTGCGAGGATGATGAGGGAAGAATGAACCTGCTAGTCGTCTACCCTTGATGTTTGTCCCTGGATGATTGTTGATTCCACCATCTAGCAACAACCTCTGCGTGTGGATTATCTTATGTCCTGGTTGGTTTTCTATATGCCTTGAATGATAGAACCCCTGCAATCATTCCATGCCCCTTCCCATTGGATCCTTGTGTTCTCTTACTGTTGTCTACACTGTATTGGGGTATTCTGGCAATGAAAAACGAAATGAATTCATCTCTGCATTTTACATTGGGTATTATGGCAATGAAAAAAGAAATGATTTCTGGTGTGCATTTTTATTTTGGGTATTCTAGCAATGAAAAACAAATGATCTCATCTCTACATTTTACATTGGGTACTCTGGCAATGAAAAACGAAATGAATTCATCTCTGCATTTTACATTGGGTATTCTGGCAATGAAAAACGAAAAGATTTATGTTCTGCATTTTTATTTTGGGTATTTTGGCAATGAGAAACGAAATGAATTCATCTGTGCATTTTACATTGGGTATTCTGGCAATGAAAAATGAAATGATTTCTAGTCTACATTTTTATTTTGTATTCTGGTTATGGAAAAGAGGAATTATTCTTGTCTGCATTTCTTTTTACCTTTGGGGCAATTTTTCCCTTGATGAAGACTGTGTTTTTCTTTAAACACTTTCTGCCATTGGATTCCTGTTAATGCCCACGTTTTTGCTTTTCAATTTATCAAATTTCTTGTTGTGAAAGAATACAATTTGGAAATTAAAAATGGACTGTGTTGCATGCTGAAATCACCCACGATTCTATCCATTTAAATCACAACTTTACTTACCAGAATGACCACGTTTTTGATAATCAAAAGTTGACTGTGTTGTTGTAGAAATCATCCACGCTTTTATCCATTTAAATCACAACTTTACTTGCTGAAATAACCACATTTTTGATAATCATAAGTTGACTGTGTTGCTATAGAAATCACCCACAATTTTATCCATTTAAATCATAGCTTTACTTACTGGAGTGACCACGTTTTGGATAATTAGAAATTGACTGTGTTGCAGTCTTAATTGACTACGACTTGCCTTAATCATTGCTTGAGTTTTTGCTGACTGACCACGAGTTGGTCCTTTTGCAATTTTGTTTGTCCCTTTTATCCTCCTTCACATTGAACGCATACCCGACGTTCTCTCTACCAAGCTTTAATTACCACATCAATGTTACTGGCCTTGTTGATTATCATCTTAACTGCAATAATAAATGCTATTTTGTTGCCTTATTAATTACTAGAATAATTGCTCCAACAATGTTAATGGTTAGCAACCTCCTTTTTCTGTTAAAGGCCATGTTAATTGCAATATTAAATGCTATATTTTTGCCTTATTAATTGCCAAAACAATTGCTACATCAATGTTATTGGTCAGCAGATTCCTTCTATTGATTAAATGCTACAACGAGTTAAATAGTTAACATATATATTAATCGCCTGGTTATTGCGCTATGAATGGTTATGTTAACAGTCATACAAATTGCCTTGTTAATGTTATGTTAATTGTATGTTAACTAGAATGTTAAATGCCTTGTTATTGCTATATTACTTATTATGAAAACAATCATGTAAACTATCTTGTTAATGCTATATTAATTGTCATGTAACTGCTATGATAATCACCTTGTTAAATTGCTACAACACTGTTAATAGTTAGCAGTTCCCTTCTCTATGATAGTAGACCACTAGCATTGTTAGTTCGATCAATATAGCTAGACTACATGTTGAGATTTAATTTCTTATAAGTGCTAATGGTAGCATTCCACTTTAAGAATGTTATTGTTGTTATTCAAGTTTATGGATAGTTGGATGGGGATTCAGATTAATATAGAATTGTCCATTTAGGTTGTAATAAATATTAAAATTTGTATGGTGAGTAAAGACTAGATTGCAAATTTTAGACTTTCTAATTTAGACATGTAATTGATGTTAGTTGGATTTATAGATATCGCCTAATTGGTAACTCAAACACGCTAAATTGAGTCATAATTAATGTTAAGTTCGGTTGGTAACTTGTTTACTAATGGAATTTAGACTGGTTAATTGATCTATAATTAGTGCTAATTTAAATCATAGATATTGACCTTTTATCCTTGATTAATGGTTGGGTTGTTGACGAAGTCATTTTTATCTTGCGCCTCCCATTGAGGGTGTTGTTATTCATTTTAATTAATGTTTGTACTTGGTTTTGTAAACATTTAATGTGCTTGGTTGCTCACTGTAATGGTTCTAGTTACTTGTGTAATTAATTTTGGGTGTGTGGGGTTGTTAGGATGATTGTCATTGGCTTAGTAGGCTTGGTATTCTTGTGTCGGGCTGGATGTAGACACCTACTTGTTCCTCAGAACAGTCGCCATCCTTGAGACCTTAAATGGTCAAAATCGATGGGAACATGGGCTTGAGCATTGCTTATGTGTCCTGGAGGTCCTAACCATTGCAGGGTAGGATGGGTGGGTAGACATTCTTATTCTTCATCGGTTGAATGTCATACATTGCTTCCAGGTGCTTGATGTGCTTTTACGTTAGGTCATTATGTTTGTTGTGGCGTGAGTTGCATGCGTTGTGTTCATATTCGTGTTGCGATGTTGAGTATAATGTCATTATTACCTTCCTACATACACACACACAAACACATTTTTTTTCACTTGTTATGTGAGGCTTGTTGTCGTAACGAAATGGGATGTTTGTTACATGACGCAAACTGCCACCCAGGGCACGTCCGCTTCCACTAGGACCTCCTTTTTTCCCTTGGCCCGAAGAGCTAAATTGCTTCTTCAAATCCCTTGTCGAGACTCTTCTACACCCACAGGATATTCTCTACGATTTCCTGGCTGCCTTATCGGGAAATCGGACCTCGCGTGGCCGCGAGTCCTGCACTCGGGTCTCACAATCCCCGAACACCGATGTAATGCTCACCCACGTGTTTCCTTGATCTTTATCGGGAGTTTATCCCGTCGGGAAATCGGTACATACGAGGTCACAAGTCACCCACCTCGTGAATCTCCGATTCCCGATCTGCGATGCCACCTGTCCTCCACTTCAACGCTATGACTGTGGGACCGTCGCGTTTCGGGGTTTCACGACTCCTCCGTGATTTCCTCGTCACCGAGAATCCCGATATGCCGAACCCACAATGCAGGTGTGACCTCTATCCTCCACGTCACCGCTTCCTACTCCACTATATCGGGTATTGCGAAATCACGGTTTCTCCTGCAATGATTCCGTTGCATGCAAGAACCCCGAAATGCCGAACCCTGACTCTTCGAGATCTCATGCCATGTATCCCTGCTGTGATCAACGACCTTGATCCTCTCAAGAATTCGCTAATTGAAATTCCATTCACAAGACTCTTGGCTCCGGAAGTTCCGATTCTCCGATGAGCCGAGCTCCACTGACTCCCCTGCTTCTTGCCACGTGTATCCCCGATCAATGGCTAACTCCGTCTCTTCTCGCTAGGATTAAATCCTGCGCAACTCTTTTGAGATCTGACGACTGACGGGACTTCGCAGTTTTCCTCGACGAATCTTGACCGTAGATTCCTCTTTCTTGAGATTTTCTTAGAAATGGCTAAGTGTTTCTACTCGAAACTTTCTTTCCAAGCCTGGGCCTGCAACCCCTTCTTGATCCTCCTTCGATCAAACTCTCAGGTGTTCTCTTTCGACAATATTACAAGGGTGATAAACCTCCTGAGCTTTTCCACCCTGACCCTTTCAGATGGATTCGTGCGCACTCCTCGCGCTCGACGTTCAACAACTCCAAAGTGTTGAATCCCTTCGACTCTGCGCAACTCCTGCAACAATAGTCTTTGATTCCCTTTCTCAGATTCACAACTGAGACTTCTTCTTCAGCCTGCACACTCCTTGCACAGCTTCAACAATCCAAATCAACTTCGGGGTGAAGGAGAACAAAACTTCAACTACTGAGCCTTCATCAACGCACTCCTTGCAAATGAATTCAACTGCACACCTTGCAGGAATCTCCTGGCTCAGATAGAGAAACAATTGAAACTCATTTGCTCTCCCTTTCAGACTTTAGTTTTGAAACATGAAATCACATGCACATCATATAAAAAGAAAATGCATAACTAGAAAGAAAACATTCATGAACACATAAACAATATACACAGAGAAACAACACCAGCCATGAAATTGAATCAGAATTTCATTCTATTAATTCAACATCTGTACATGGGTGTTCTTCACAATTTCTTTGGTTTTTTTTCTGCTCTTCTCCTGAATGCTTTATTCTTATGTTACAATGATACAATGAGGGTGTCTATATCCGTTTTCCCTCCTTCCATCTAAAACTGTCAAATATGGAAATAAAATCCTATCTACCTGCATTAAATCCATTAAATGCCTTCTATCTATTTCAGACAAGAGCGTATGGCTCGAGGTCTGATACAACATACAAAAGGCGCTCCTTCATAAAGGATCATTTAAAACTTGCGCTACAATCCCAAAACACTTTTCAAAATTTTGGGTTTTTGTTTATCCAGCTGATCTCCGCTTGATGTGTTGGCTCGCTTGCTGAGTTGGCGATGCTCCTGCATCATACTCCTCGGCTTGAAAACTTTCATGGGATCCTGTCCATGAGCTCCTGCATGGTCTATCCATGCTTTTGAATGACTACTTCTGTCTCCCAACTGGCATCCTCCACTGGATGATTTTTACATTTCACCAGATACTCGAAGTATTGCTTCCGTCTGGTCTTTTTGTTGACTCTCTTGTCAAGTATACACTCCATCTGTGGCCTCTCTTGAATTGGCATCTGCTTTTTCCATTGGATTTCTGGCTGTTCATCGCTTCCAACCCCTACTTCCTCAGCCTTATATGGATATAAGTCTGAAACATTGAATGTCAGAGATATTCCAATGTCATCTGACAACTCAATTTCATAAGCATTTTCGCCCAGTTTCTTCAGGACTCTGCATGGCCCAATTTTTATCATCTTTAGCTTATTGTATGTTCCCCTTGGGAACCTTTCCTTCCTCAGATGTGCCAGAACTAGATCACCAAATTTGAACTGAAGTTGTCTCCGATGCTGATCTTCTCTGCGCTTATACTTCTGATTTGAATTTATCAGTCGTTCCGTCACTCTGCTGTGAAGTTCCTTCATTGACTCAGCAAACTCTTCTGCACTAGCGCTGCTAGTAGCATTATGTTCTAACTCTCTGAGTTCAGAAACTCCTCTCAGTTGTGTCCCATACACAATCTGAAATGGACTCTTCCCTGTGCTCCTATTCACAAAGTCATTGTAAGCAAACTTTGCCTGTGGCAACACATTGTCCCAACTGCTACGGTGCTCTGTCACGAGGCTTCTGAGTAAATATCCAAGACTTCTATTAACCACTTTTGTTTGTCCATCCATCTGAGGATGATAGGTTGAACTAAACATCAAGTTAGTCCCCATCTTCTTCCACAGTGTCCTCCAGAAATGTCCAATGAATTTTGTATCCTTGTCCAATACTATGCTTCTGGGTAACCCATGAAGTCGCGATATCTCCCTGAAGAACAAGTTTGCAATATGAGTCGCATCGCTGGTCTTCTAGCATGGTATAAAATGTGCCATTTTGGAAAACCTATCAACCACTACAAAGATCGAATCATGTCCTCTTTGCGTCCTAGGTAATCCCAATACAAAATCCATGCTTATCGCCTCCCATGGTCTCTCGGGTATGGGCAATGGCTGATAAAACCCTGCATTTTTCTTTCTCCCCTTTGAATGCTGACAAATTCGACACCTGTCAACAAACCTCTTGAAATCTTCTTGCATGCCTGGCCAAAAATATGATTCGCTCAACTTTGCAAATGTCTTATCGTGGCCAAAATGTCCTGCTAGTCCTCCGCTGTGCTTCTCTTTTAGCAAATTCTCCCTCATGGAGAAATTTGGAATGCATAGCTGGTTACCTCTGAACAACAATCCATTTTGGATCATGTAGTCCATCCATGGGCTTCTGTCTCTGAGAACTGGATTCTCAGTTGCCTTGTATGCTTCAGAAAAATCTGTATCACCCGCATACATGTCTTTAAGATTTTCAAAACCCAATGTCTTGACCCAAAACTCCTGCAATAACAAACACTTTCTACATCAACTACTTTGTTAGCAGTCCCTTAAATGTGTTTCATCACAAACGTGAAATTCTGCATATATTCTACCCATTTTTCATGTTTTTGATTCAGCTTCTCCTGCTGAGTCACAAACTGTAATGCATGATTATCACTATACAATACAAATTCCTTAGGAATCAGATAATGCCTTCACTTCTTCAATGTCTGCATGATAGCATAAAATTATTTATCATACGTGGAGTATTTAAGCTTTGCTTCATCCAGCTTCTCACTGAAATATGTAACTGGTCTATCCTCCTGGCTCAAGACCGCTCCTATGGCAAAGCCACTTGCATCACATTTCACTTGAAATGTCTTCATGAAATATGACAACACTAACACCGGCTGTTCGATGATCTTTCACTTCAACATATTGAAGATCTTTTCTGCCTCTTCAGTCCAATGAAAAGATTTATGTCTTTTCTTGACTGTGTCCATCATTGTTGTGCTAATTTCACTGAAATTCCTAATGAACTTTCGGTAGAAACTAGCCAATCCATGAAAAATTCTCACCTCGAAAACATTTCTTGATGATGGCCAATTTTTAATTACCTCCACTTTACTTGGATCCATCTTCAATTCATTTGTCGATATGACAAACCCCAAGTAAATGCGTTATGTCTTCATAAATGAATATTTCCTCACATTGATCAACAACTTCTCTTGTTGTAGCTTCCTCATTACTGCAGCTAAATGTTTCAGATGTTCTTCTTTTGTCTTGCTGAAAATCAATATGTCATCTAAATAAACAATGACAAACTTACCAATGAACTCTTTCAACACTTCATTCATTAGCCTCATGAATGTACTTGGTGCATTCGTCATCCCACACGACGTGACTAGCCATTCATACAACCCTTCGTTGGTTTTGAAGGCTATCTTCCATTCATCGCCTTCTCTCATGCGAATCTGATGGTATCCGCTCTTCAAATCCACCTTTGAAACAAAATTTGCTCCACTTAAGCAGTCCATCAAGTCATCCATCCATGGCAATGGAAACCTGTACCTGATGGTTATCTTGTTAATGGCTCTGGAGTCTGTACACATTCTCCAACCTCCATCTTTCTTTTGACTTAGCACTATTGGAACGACACACGGACTCAGACTCTCCCTGATCATCCCTTTATCCAGCAGTTCCTGCACTTGCCTTTTGACTTCCTCATTCTCCTACGGCGTCAACCTGTACGCTGCTTTGTTCGGCAAACTAGCCTTTGGTATGAGGTCTATATGATGGCTCATGCTCCTCATTGGCGGCAAAAAATGAGGTAATTCGTCTACCACAATGTCAGCGAACTCTTCTGGTAGTTCCTGAATTTCCTCCGACAGATCATCCACTCTTGTGCTGGTCAAAACAACTTTCGGTTTTCTGACCACAAAAAATTGTGGATCTTCCTTCTTCTTTACTTCTGCTAGAAGTTCCTTCCCACTCATGAGAAGTATCCTATTGTTCACTTCCGATTTCGCCTCCTTATCTTTTATTGGAAGTAACATATGTGTTCTCCCATTCTTCTCTAAAGTGTACGTATTCATCTTCCCATCATGAATTACGTTTCTGTCATATTTCCATGGTCTGCCTAGCAATAAATGACATACATCCATAGGAATAACATCACAGAGAATTTTATCATTATATCCTCCTATCTTGATGTCCACTAAGCATTGTTTAGTGACACTCACCTGATGTCCCTTATGTAGCCATGAAACTTTATATGGACTCGGGTGATCAGTTGTCTCCAGCTCTAGTTTCTCCACCATCTCGGTTGAAACGAGATTGTCGGTGCTTCCACTGTCCATAATGACCTTGCACTTCTTGTCTTTGGTCTTGCATGCGGTTATGAACAGTCTGCTTCTCTGAGCTGTGTCCTCCACCTCCTTCTCGGGTATCAAGAGAACTTTTTTCATCATCAGTGACCTTCTATCTTCTGCGTCTTCTGCTTCAGAAGCTCGCCTCTGTGCTTGGGAGATGTGAGATTCTCCTCTATCTGTCTTCCTATCTGGACAATCAACTGCCTTGTGCCCATTATTCCCACATGTGTAACATGTGATGACTCCTCCTCTACCTCTTTCTCTACCTCTGTTACGAGGAAAAGTATTGTTATCAGCGTATCCTCCATCCGGTTCTACCTGTTGCCTTTGCTATTCAGCGTGTTGGCCTCGCTGAGAACTTCCACCTCTCTCGGTTTTTGTCTGAGGCTTCTTCCAATCATCCTTAGATTTCTGGAACTTATCTTGGGTGACCGACTTACCTTTCAGTTGGATCCTACCTCGGCCTCGCTGTGCTGGCTTTCGGCTTAGCTTCTCCTCTGCCTTCAATGCCATCTGATACGCATCCTCCACCGTTCTGATGGTTGTCATACTCATCTCATCCTGGATATCGTATCTTAAGCCATTCATATACCTGGCAACTTTTTCATCATCGCTCTCCCGATGACCTTCTCTAATATTGATATTGTAGAATTCTTCGGTATACTCCTTTACCGTCATCAACTTTTGTCTTAGGTTCTGCATTCTCCTGAACAGTGTGATATGATAATCCCTTGGGATGAATTTTGCCTTCATTTTTGCAATCATTCGATCCCAAATTTTGATCTTTTGTTTTCCCTTGGAATGTCTATCTGCCTGAAGATCGTCCCACCATAATGCTGCATGTCCCTTTAATTTTGTGACAACATGCCTGACATTTTTATCCTCTTCGATATCCTCATAATCGAAGTAGGTGTCAAGAGCTCTAATCCAATCCAACAGCTCTTCTACATCTAGACTTCCTTCATAGATTGGAATGTCCATTTTTGTCTTTGAACTCATCCGAGTGATAGCTTTAATCAACCACTCGTTGGTTGCATCCTTGGCTGCAACTTCTCCTTGCTGTTCGACTTCCACTTCGCCTTCCGAGTCACTTAGATCCCCAGCATTTGTTGTGCGCCTCTATGCTGCTTCCATGTCTTCCAATCTCGCTCTGAGATCACATATCTGTCTCTCCATTTCTGGATTCCCAGTCGGCCTACCTCTTCTTCGCACATCCCTGTCCTCTGGATCAGGCGATTGCCTTTCCCTTCTGGGCGGCATGGTGAATTCTTCTTTTTCTCTCTGTCGCAGAAAACAAAGATTTAATCCCGCTCTGATACCACTTGACGCAAACTGCCACCCAGGGCACGTCCGCTTCCACCAGGACCTCCTTTTTTCCCTAGGCCCGAAGAGCTAAATTGCTTCTTCAAATCCCTTGTCGGGACTCTTCTACACCCACAGGATATTCTCTATGATCTCCCAGTTGCCTTATCAAGAAATCGGACCTCGCGTGGCCGCAAGTCCTACACTCAGGTCTCACAATCCCCGAACACCGATGTAATGATCACCCACATATTTCCTTGCTCCTTATCAGGATTTTATCCCGTCGAGATATTGGTGCATATGAGGTCACAAGTCACCCACCTCGTGAATCTCCGATTCCCGATCTGTGATGCCACCTGTCCTCCACTTCAACGCTATGACTGTGGGACCATTGCGTTTCAGGGTTTCACAACTCCTCCGTGATTTCCTCGTCACCGAGAATCCTGATATGCCGAACCCCCGATGCACATGTGACCTCTATCCTCCACGTCACCGCTTCCTACTTCAATATATCGGGTATCGCGAAATTGCGGTTTCTCCTGCAACGATTCCATTGTATGCGAGAACCCCAAAATGTTGAACCCCGACTCTCCGGGATCTCACGCCACGTATCCCTACTGTGATCAACGACGCTGATCCTCTCAGGAATTTGCTAATCGCAATTCCATTCACAAGACTCTTGGCTCTAGAAGTTCCGATTCTCCGATGAGCCGAGCTCCACTGACTCCCCTGCTTCTTGCCACATGTCTCCCCGATCAACGGCTGAGATTCTTTCGGGAAATTGCGGATCACGATTCCTTTCTACAAGAGTTTCGCGACCGCAGAAACCCAGATTTTCCGATGAGCCAAGTCCTGATGACTCCCTGACTCCTTCTCTGCTCACTAGGCTTAAATCCTGCGCAACTCTTCTGAGATCTGACGGCTGACGGTACTTCACAGTTTTCCTCGGCGAATCTTGACCGTAGATTCCTCTTTCTCGAGATTTTCTTAGAAATGGCTAAGTGTTTCTGCTCGAAACTTGCTTTCCAAGCCTGCGCCTGCAACCCCTTCTTGATCCTTCTTCGATCAAACTCTCCTGTGTTCTATTTCGACAATATTACAAGGGTGCTAAACCTCCTAAGATTTTCCACCCTGACTCTTTCAGATGGATTCGTGCACACTCCTCGCGTTCAATGTTCAACAACTCCAAAGTGTTGAATCCCTTCGACTCTGCGCAACGCCTGTAGCAGCAGTCTTTGATTCCCTTGCTCAGATTCAAAACTGAGACTTCTTCTTCAACCTGCGCACTCCTTGCACGACTTCAACAATCCAAATCAACTTTGGGGCGAAGGAGAACAAAAGTTCAACTACTGAGCCTTCATCAACGCACTCCTTGCGGATGAATTCAACTGCACACCTTGCAGGAATCTCCTGGCTCAGATAGAGAAACAATTGAAACTCATTTTCTCTCCCTTTCAGACTTCAGTTTCGAAACATGAAATCACATGCACAGCGTATACAAAGAAAATGCATAAACAGAAAGCAAACATTCATGAAAACATAAACAAGATACATAGAGAAACAACACCAGCCATGAAATTGAATCAGAATTTCATTCTATTAATTCAACATCTGTACATGGGTGTTCTTCACAATTTTTCTGTTTTTTTTCTGCTCTTCTCCTAAATGCTTGATTCTTATGTTACAATGATACAATGAGGGTGTCTATATCCGTTTTCCCTCCTTCCATCTAAAAATGTCAAATCTGGAAATAAAATCCTATCTACCTGCATTAAATATATTAAATGCCTTCTATCTATTTCAGACAAGAGCATATGGCTCGAGGTATGATACAACATACAAAAGGCGCTCCTTCATAAAGGATCATTTAAAACTTGCGCTACAATCCCAAAGAACTTTTCAAAATTTTGGGTTTTTGTTTATCCAGCTGATCTCCGCTTGATGTGCTGGCTCGCTTGCTGAGTTGGCGATGCTCCTGCATCATTACATATGGTATCAGAGCGGGTTCAACCCGCGACTTGGGATCGCTATGTCTTTCGTTGATATGATTTGATTATAATGTTGCTAATTGAGTTGACTTGTATTCGTGCAGGTAATCATGGTTAGAGGATGCCACAGAGGAAGACAACGTGGTGCTAGGGGAGGAGGCATGACGCCTCCAGTAGCATCCACACTTGAGGGGTCTAACCCCCATGGAGATGAATAGGTTTTTGGGCAGGAGCAGATAGCAGTTGGTGAAGTGGTCAGAATGATGAGATCTTTTCAGCGAATGTGTGAGGCACTGATTAGCCGTTTGGAAAAATATGAGGCCAGGGCATTGGCACCCCCTGAGGTTCCACCATGCGCTCCGTTTGGTACTGGTAGCATTCACCATGAACTCAAGAAGGTAAAATTTCCTGAGTTCTTTTGTGCCCCAGATGGCGCAACCGCCGAGGCATGGTTGGAGAATATGGCGATGTGATTTTCACTTCACGATTATACTTCTGACATGAAGGTCTACATGGTAGTCTTCCAACTGAAAGGAAGCACTCTTCTATGGTGGAAGACGCTCCTACCACAACTGAACATGCCTGTCAAAGATGTGTCATGGGAACTATTCGAGGAATGGTTCCGAGAGGTACCTTTCAGAGGAATTCATTGAGCTTCATCTCAATGAGTTCAACGTAATACAACAGGGCATTCGTACGATGCTCGAGTATGAGGCCCATTTTATGGAGTTTCTCTGGTATGATCCACACCTTAACACTGAGAAACTTAAGGTCAACAGGTTTTTGTTTGGCATTAATGGAAACATACATGCAAAGGTCAAGATTTTGATGCCTCAAACCTTGTATGATGTCATCCAGAAGTCCGTCATAGCAGAGGAGGATCTTATCAACGGGGGTTAGAGCAGGAATCCAGTGAGACCAGCAGGGAAGGTGTCTTCTAGAGCATAACAACATCAGACACTAGCCAGACATATGCTGGGATATAATGGCTTCCAGATGGGATCCACTTTCACTACACCTTGGCGACCGATGCCTTAGCAACGAAAACCTTATTGGGGACCACATCATCAATAGCAACGTCAATCACATCAACAACATTTCAGGCCTGTTCAGCAGAACATACCAGGATTCCAGGCCAAAGGGCCGTCACCTTCTACTTCGGGTACCAGGACTATTGGGATGAAGAAGGGGTGTTGGATGTGTGGGGAGCCACATTACTAGTGCGACTGCTCGGTGGAGAGGACTAGAGTGTCCAGACTAGTCGGACCCACTACCATGGGAGATATGGGCAAGGCCCATCAGATTCATGCAGTGGTGAATAACCGCCAGGTAGAGAATCAATCGACTGTGCTCGAGATGACAGGTACCGCCGCTGACCAGACCCTTAGTATTTTGATAGATCCCGGTGCTATCGAGAGTTTTATTTCTGGTGCAACAGTAAAAAGGATTAAGGCAAAGGCAGTCGAACAAGATGAGTTTATATTCATAGATATGGCCTCAGGAGCCAAACAAAAGGTTGGAGGAAAGGTTACGAGCTGTATCCTTAACCTGGGAGACTTTGTCACAAGAGCCAACCTGTATGTCACGATCTTAGGATCTTATAATGTCATAATTGGTATGGACTGGTTGGAATTGCATGAGGCGATACTCACCTGTAAGACAAAATGGTTGAGCTTGGTTGATGACGAGGGACATAGACGTGTGATTGTAGGATGAAACCAGGGAGTTTCCCTGAGGTTCATCTCTTCCTTACAACTACGGAAGAGCATGCGCAAGGGGTGCAATATTTATGCAGTCATTGCGTTAAATGAGAAAGGATTAGCAAAAGGTTTAGAACACCTTTCGATGATGAGAGAGTTTGCGGATGTATTTTTTGAGGAGTTACCTGGGATGTCGCCAGAGAGGGAATTGGAGTTTACTATAGACCTAAAAATGGGAACACAACTGATAGCTAGAACGCCTTATTGGATGTCAACCCCGAAATTACAGGAGTTGAGAATGCAACTGAAGGAGTTGCTGGACCTGGGACTGATACGTCCTACTGTGTCATCATGGGGTGCACCTGTTATTTTCATACGAAAGAAGGATGGGTCATGGAGGCTCTGCATTGACTACCGTTAATTGAACAAGGCCATGATCAAGAATCAATATCCGTTGCCAAGGATTGATGATCTATTCGACCAAATGAAGGGCGTGACAGTGTTCTCAAAGATCGATTTGCAATCAGGGTATCACCAGTTACGGATTAAGGAATATGACGTCCCTAAGACCACCTTTAAGACGAGGTTTGAACCTTACAAGTTTACTGTTTTACCGTTTGGACTGACAAATGCCCCATGGGTATTTATGAGTTTGATGAATGGGGTGTTCTGCGAGTACTTGGACAAGTTCGTCCAAGTATTCATTGATGATATTTTGATTTACTCTCGAACGATGGAGGATCATGACGAGCACTTGCGCTTGGTACTACAGTGTTTGTGAGAGCACAAATTGTATGGGAAGTTATCCAAATGCTCATTTTATCAATCAAAGTTCCATTACTTAGGGCACGTCATCTCCGGTGAAGGTATCGCTATGGATCCAACAAAGGTCGAGGCCATTATGGAATGGCCTGCACCGACGAATGTCCCGGAAGTACAGAGCTTCATGATTTTAGTAGGATATTATCGATGGTTCGTCGAGGGGTTTTTGAAGATAGCAAATCCGATCACGGAATTGCAGAAGAAAAACTAGAAGTTTGTTTGGACCGAGAAATGTGCGGAAGCATTTTGGAGGATCAATGAGTTTTTGACAACAACACCAATACTAAAGGTCTTGGACATGCACGCGGACTTCTTGGTATGCACTGACACATCCAAGGAAGGCTTAGGCAGAGTCTTGATGCAAGATGAATGAGTAATCTCTTACATTTTGAGGAAACTGAGAAGGCATGAGGAGAACTACGAGACGCACAATTTGGAGTTGTTAGCCATCGTATATGCCTTGAAGGTTTGGAGACACTACCTTGTTGGATGAAAATTTGAACTAAAGATTGACCACTATGGACTACAACACATCTTTACGCAAAGCAACCTAAATGCCTGACAATGGCGTTGGTCGGAATTTCTTAGTGAGTACGACTTCGAGATTACTTACATAAAAGGAATAGTGAACCAAGTGGTGGACGCATTGAGTCAGAGACCGCGCATATTTTTGGTGCTGCCTCTTCAGACGAATCTACGTGAAAAGATTCTAACCTTACAGCGTGAGGATGACTGGTACAAAGAGGTCGAGGGTTTTATTGGACAAAACACAATGATGGTACCACGATTTGAAGGATTTTCATTTGATAGCGATGGTTTATTGAGGTTTAAAAATTGGATCTACGTACCGCTGAACAATGAGTTGAGGATGTTGATCCTTAGCGAGGCTCATAGAGTAGTTTACATGGCTCACCCGAGAGTCGTGAAGACGAGGGCAGACCTTAAACCCTTATTCTTCTAGAAGGGAATGAAGGTAGACATAGTCAATTATGTGGCCAGATGTCTAGAGTGTCAATAGGTAAAGGCTGAACATAGACACCCAACAGGATTACTACAACCACATGCTATTCCAGAATTGAAATGGGAGGTTATTTCGATGGATTTTGTTGTTGGATTTCCACTGACGGTAAGGAGACATGACTCGATTTTCATAGTAGTAGACACTCTGACAAAGAGTTCTCACTTTATTCCTCTACATACAATGTATCAGGCACTTAACATAGCTAGAGTTTTCATCAGTGAGATTGTGAGGCTGGATGGCGTGCCTAAGAGGATTATATCCGATTGAGGATCGTTATTTACTGGACGATTTTGGATGAGTTTCTAAGAGGCCTTGGGAACCCAACTTAAATTTAGTACTGCGTATCACCCGAAGACTAATGGGCAGACCGAACGAATGAACCATACCTTGGAGGACATGTTGCACATGTATGTGATGGACTAACAAAAGCGTTGGGAAGAATTATTTCAACTAGTGGAGTTCGCTTACAACAACAGTTACCAGAGCACCATTAAGATGGCGTCTTTCAAGTTTCTTTATGGGTGACCATGTTGGACACCTTTGAGTTGGGATCGGCTTGAGGATAGGGTCCTGGTAGGACCAGAAGCGATCCAAGAAATGGAAGAGAAAATGCAAACAATAAGAAAAAGGATTAAAGAAGCACAGGATCGACAGAAGAGTTATGCTAATGCGCACCGTGTCGACCGTAGTTACGATGTCGACGATCGATTCTTCTTGCGGATTAAACCACATAAAAATTCGATCAAGTTTGGGAAGGGAGATAAAATCTCTCCTAGATTCATGGGACTTTTCGAGATTGTGGAGAGAAAGGGGCTCGTGGCCTATCGACTAGCCTTGCCTGATTCTTTTAGGAGTATGCAAGACGTTTTTCATGTATCTGTTTTGAGACATTATATTAGTGATCCTACGCATGTTATTGGTATGAGTTCCTTGCAGGTATCGGACGAGGGGGCGCTCACAGTTGACCTGATCTGCATCATGGATCATTGCGTTCAACAACTACGACATCGAATGATAGAGAAGGTCAAGGTCCAATGGGAAAATTATAGTCCACACTCGGCAAACTGGGAGGACGCATATGATATGTGGCAACAGTTTCCATTTTTGTTTGATAGATAGACATATGATACTGTGATACACTTTATTTTGGCATATATACTGTGAAAATTCGAGACAAAGTTTGGACCAAGAGGGGGTGTATGTAACATCCCACTCTGATGCATTGAGAGAAATTATTCTTTGAGGACACTTTCTCGCAAGTGATCTGGATTATTATCCTATTAAAATTTTTGATTTTGATTATGAGGCGTTATGGGATGATGACATGTTGTTTTACCACCTCGACATAGACAGGTGTTATTGACTCGATTTTACTGAGTGTGCAGGATTTTGGACCTCGAGGATGCAGAGGCATCGATGGAACCCCTTGGACTCCGGATCGAGTCAGGGAGTGTACCATTGGGGTTTGATTGTTTTACTGTGATATTAGTGCATCTGATTAGATGATATGATATGGATATGTTCTGACATGATATTTCGATGATGCAGGCTGATGATAGCTCTTCGACCAGACTCACATGTGGAGTAAAGGGGTCATGCATGACTACCAGAGATGTTGAGGAAGAGGTGTGGACAACAGCCCTGCCACAAACTACTAACACTCTCGCCGTGGCTCGAACTGTAGGTTAACGTTTACCTAGTTCAAGAGGACCCATGATGCCGTGAGGGCAGACTGTGACAGTCGCTCATGATGATTCTAAGGGGCATGCAATAAGGCAGGGGCCTTATTCCTTAGAGGCCCTTAGTCTCCCACAAGTTCACCTGGCGGACTATTGACTCCAAGGGTTTTTGATGTCTACCAAGTCAGTCAAGAGGCGAGTGACACCCTTGGAGCTCGTTGTGCATCCTAAAGGGCACGTCATGCAAAAAAAATGGAAAGAGCCGAGTGGCACCCTTGGAGCACATAGTGCGTCCTGAAGGGCATGGCGCGCAAGGGAACATATGAGGCACGTGGAACCCTTGGAGCACCTAGTGCGTCCTGAAGGGCACGTCGCATTGTTTTGATAAATGAATGAACCTAGACAACCTTAGTATGAACAATGTGATAAGAATTTTTAAAAACTTTTTCCCTAATAAAATGTCACTCATCACGAAAATTAAGGTCTAGGTCTAAATCATGCTAGTGGTAAAATTTTATCCTTTTTATTAAAAGAATTTTGATATATATATATATATA
>ML809797.1:31218-41253 GCA_009831015.1 Picea engelmannii | reverse complement strand
TATATATATATATATATATATATAATGAAATTTAAAAACAAAATAAATAAAGAGTTTCTTTAAATCTTGTAGCATAGAGGGAGTAAGAAATTTAATTTATTCAAGAAAAAAAAATAAAAAATCTGTGGGAATAACAAAATAAAAAGAATTAATTAATTTATCTTTTGGATAATTTAAAATATACTAATTAAATGAGAAAAGGGAAAAGGGTTAATTTCGACACCTACCTTTTTGAGTTCTAAGTAAAAAGGGGAAAGAGGGAAAATCTAAAATATTAGGAAACTAGGAAAATAGGTAAACATAAAAAGGGAAAAAGGGAACATAATGGAAAAAGATGAAAGACAAACTTAGTAAAGTATCTACCATTTAAGAGCTTTATGATTTAAACTAAACTAACAATTTAATATTGGGGAAGGTCATTAGAACCTGTAAGAGAATTTAGGGACACCTAGGAGTGATTCTAGGAGTAACTCTAGGTGGGTGAGGGAAATAAAGATAATTAATTAATTAAAGAAATTAATTTATGGAGGAATGAAGGGGATGGGTGACACTTGTATGGGGAGGAATTTTTAGGAATTAAATTTTAAAAACTTAACTAAACAAGATTTTTGGAAAGTAAGGAACCGCAAAACTCTATATAATGAAGGGAGGAGATGGAGGTTGGATCTTTTCTGTTTGCATAACATTACGCTGCAGAAATATCTACTTGACTGACTTAAATTGTGGGAGTTGGGATACCCAGCTCGGTGAGGAGTGGTATCTCGGCCTTGCGAGGCGAGCTAGGAGCTAGTCGAAATATCTGGATAGTGAGTGTGTGGCCCCTTTTCGGCTTAGGGGGCTAAGGGGGAAGAAGAGAACTCCTAGCATTGGCTGGGAGGTACCGATGTAGTCCCTCCGGTCGGTACATGGGAGTTGCAAGGAGCACGCAAGATGTCCACTCCGAACAGACAATGGAACACTTTCTTCATTTTGTATGGTAAATTGTTTTAGAACTTATGCTTGAATCTGCATTTTTACTTGGGTGAGTGAACTGATTGTCTAGATGGTTTTCTGAAATTTTCTTAGCCTAGATTGATGATAGATCGAATCCCATGGATTCATTTCCCCGCATGTCTTGACCACCTTGTTGTGTTGATTATGACCTTCGTGGTTGTTTAGCCTTCTTCCCTAGATAACTAGTCCTTGCATGAGCAGTCGACCAGGAGCCAAAACTATGGTCATCGCCTTTGTGTTAAAAGACCTATGGATCTCAACGCCCTACTTTTCTGTGAGAGGATGATGCGCAAAGGATGAACCTGTTAGCCATCTATCCTTGATGTTTGTTCCTGGCTGATTGTTGATTCCTCCATCTGGCAATGACCTCTGCGTGTGGATTATCTTGTGTCCTGGTTTGTTTTCTCTATGCCTTGACTGATAGAACCCCTGCAATCATTCCGTGACCCTTCCCATTGGATCCTTGCATTCTCTTACTGTTGTCTGCATTGTATTGGGGTATTCTGGCAATGAAAAATGAAATGAATTCATCTCTGCATTTTACATTGGGTATTCTGGCAATGAAAAATGAAATGATTTCTGGTGTGCATTTTTATTTTGGGTATTCTGGCAATGAGAAACAAAATGAATTTATCTCTGCATTTTACATTGGGTATTCTAGCAATGAAAAATGAAATGAATTCTAGTCTGCATTTTTATTTTGGGTATTCTGGCAATGAGAAACGAAATGAATTGATCTCTGCATTTTACATTGGGTATTCTGGCAATGAAAAATGAAATGAATTCATCTCTGCATTTTACATTGGGTATTCTAGCTATGAAAAACGAAATGATTTCTCATCTGTATTTTTATTTTGTATTCTAGCGATGGAAAAGAGGAATTATTCTTGTCTGCATTCCATTTTACCTTTGGGGCAATTTTTCCCTTGATGAAGACTGTGTTTCTCTTTAAAATTTTGCAGCCATTTGATTCCTGTTAATGCCCACATTTTTTCTTTTCAATTCATCGAATTTCCTGCTGTGAAAGACCACAATTTGGAAATTAAAAACAAACTGTGTTGCATGCTGAAATCACCCACGATTTTATCTATTTAAATCACAACTTTACTTGCCAGAATGACCACATTTTTGATAATCAAAAGTTGACTGTGTTGCTGTAGAAATCATTGACGATTTTACCCTTTTAAATCACAACTTTACTTGCCAGAATGACCACATTTTTTATAATCAGAAGTTGACTATGTTGTTGTAGAAATCACCCACGATTTTATCCATTTAAATCACAACTTTACTTGCTGGAGTGACCACGTTTTTGATAATTAGAAATTGACTGTGTTGCCATCTTAATTGACCATGACTTGCCTTAATCATTGCTTGAGTTGTTGTTGACTGACCATGAGTTGTTCCTTCTGCAGTTTTGTTTGTCCCTTTTAACCTCCTTCACATTGAATGCATACCTAGCGTTCTCTCTGTCGAGCTTTAATTACCATAGCAATGTTACTGGCCATGTTGATTATCATTTTAACTGCAATAATAAATTCTATTTTGTTGCCTTATTAATTACTAGAATAATTGCGGCAACAATGTTAATGGTTAGCGACCTCCTTTTTCTGTTAAAGGCCATGTTAATTGCAATATGAAATGCTATATTTTTTCCTTATTAATGGCCAAAACAATTTCTACAACAATGTTATTGGTCAGCAGATTCCTTCTATTGATTAAATTCCACAACGAGTTAAATAGTTAACAGTTATATAAATCACATGGTTATTGCGCTATGAATGGTTATGTTAACAGTCATACAAATTGCCTTGTTAATGTTATGTTAATTGTATGTTAACTAGAATGTTAAATGCCTTGTTATTGATATATTACTTATTATGAAAACAATCATGTAAACTATCTTGTTAATGCTATATTAATTGTCATGTAACTGCTATGATAATCACCTTGTTAAATTGCTACAATATTGTTAATAGTTAGCAGTTCCCGTCTCTATGATAGTAGACCACTAGCATTGTTATTTCGATCAATATATCTAGACTACATCTTGAGATTTAATTTCTTATAAGTTCTAATGGTAGCATTCCACTTTAATAATGTTAATGTTGTTATTCAAGTTTATGGCTAGTTGGATGGGGATTCAAATTAATATAGAATTGTCCATTTAGGTTGTAATAAATATTAAAATTTGTATGGTGAGTAAAGACTAGATTGCAAATTTTAGACTTGCTAATTTAGATATTTAATTGATGTTAGTTGGATTTATAGATATCACCTAAATGGTAACTCAGACATGCTAAATTGAGTCTTTATTCATGTTAAGTTCGGTTGGTAACTCGTTGACTAATGGAATTTAGACTGGTTAATTGATATGTAATTAACGCCAATTTAAATCATAGATATTGACCTTTTAGCCTTGATTAATGGTTGGGTTGTTGACAAAGTTGTTTTTATCTTGTGATTTCCATTGAGGGTGTTGTTGTTCATTTTAATTAATGTTTGTACTTGATTTTGTAAACATTTAATGTGCTTGGTTGCTCACTGTAAGGGTTCTAGTTACTTGTGCAATTAATTTTGGGTGCGTGGGGTTGTTAGGATGATTGTCCTTAGCTTAGTAGGCTTGGTCTACTTGTGTCGGGCAGGATGTAGACACCTCTTTGTTCCTCAGAACGGTCGTCAGCCTTGAGACCTTAAATGGTCAAAATCAATGGGAACTTGGGCTTGAGCATTCCTTATGTGTCCTGGAGGTCCTAACCATTGCAGGGTAGGACGAGCGGGTAGTCATTCTTATTCTTCGTCAGTTGAATGTCGTACATTTCTTCCAGGTGCTTGATGTGATTTTATTTTAGGTTGTTATGTTTGTTGTGGCGTGAGTTGCATGTGTTGTGTTTGTCATCGTGTTGTGATGTTGACCATAATGTCATTATTACCTTCCTACATACACACACAAAAAAATTATTTTTGCACTTGTTATATGAGGCTTGCTATCGTAAGGAAATGGGATGTTCATTACAAATGGGGTGTTCCGTGACTACTTGGACAAGTTCATCCAAGTAGTCATTGACAATATTTTGATTTACTATCGGACGATGGAGGAGCATGAAAAGCACTTACGCTTGGTACTATAGTGTCTACGAGAGCACAAATTGTATGGGATGTTGTCCAAATGCTCTTTTTATCAATCGAAGATTCACTACTTAGGTCATGTCATCTCCGGCAAAGGCATCGCCGTGGATCCAACAAAGGTCAAGGCTATTATGGAATGGCCTGCACTGACGAATGTCCCAGAAGTGCGTAGATTCATGGATTTAGAAGGATACTATCGACGATTCGTCAAGGGATTTTCGAAGATAGCAAATCCGATCACAAAATTGCAGAAGAAAAATAAGAAGTTTGTTTGGACCGAGAAATGCACGGAAGCATTCCAGAGGCTCAAGGATTTGTTGAAAACAACACCGATACTAAAGGTCACTAACATGGATGCGAACTTCTTGGTCTGCACTAACGCATCCAAGGAAGGCTTAGGCCGAGTCTTGATGCAAGACGAACAAGTGATTGCCTGCATCTCGAGGAAACTGAGAAGGCATGAGGCCAACTATGAGATGCACAATTTGGATTTGTTAGCCATTGAATAGGCCTTGAAGGTTTGGAGACAATACCTTGTTGGATGAAAATTTGAACTAAAGACAGAGCATTGTGGATTACCACACATCTGTACGCAAGTGACCTGAACACCTGACAATGACATTGGTCAAAATTTCCTTGTGAGTATGACTTCGAGATTACTTACATAAAAGGGGAAGTGAACCGAGTGGCATATGCATTGAGTCGGAGGCCACACATATTTTCGGTGTTTCCTCTTCAAACGAATCTATGTGAAAAGATTCTAACTTTACAGCGTGACGATGACTGGTACAAGAGGTTGAGGGTTTTATCGGACAAAACAAAATGACGGTACCAAGATTTGAAGGATTTATGTTTGGTGATGATGAATTATTGAGGTTTAAGAATAGGATTTATGTACCACCAAATGACAAGTTGAGGAGCTTGATCCTAAACGAGGCTCATAGAGCAGTGTGTATGGCTCACCTGGAAGTCACGAAGATGAGGGTGGACATGTAAACCCTTATTCTTCTGGAAGGGAATGAAGGCAGACATAGTTAACTAGGTGACCAAATGTCTAGAATGCCAGTAGGTAAAGGCTAAAAATGGACACCCAACAAGATTAAGATGACCACACACTATTCCGGAATTGAAATGGGAGGTTATTTCGATGGATTTTATTGTTGTATTTCCATTGACGACAAGGAGACACGAGTTGATTTTCTTAGTAGTAGATACTTTGATGAAGAGTGCTCACTTTATTTATGTGTGTACGATGTATCAGGCACTTGACATAGCTAGAGTTTTCATAGGTGAGATTGTGAGGTTGTATGGTGTACCTAATAGGATTATATCCGATCAAGGATCGATGTTTATTGGACGATTTTGGATGAATTTCCAAGAGGCCTTGGGAACCCAACTTAACTTTAGTACAACGTATCACACAAATACTGACGGGAATACCAAACGAATGAACTAGACCTTGGAGGACATGTTGCGCATGTACGTGATGGACCAACAAAAGCATTGGGAAGAATGCTTGCCATTGGTGGAATTCGCTTATAACAACAGTTACCAAAGAACCATTAAGATGGAGCCATTCAAATTTCTTTATGGGTGACTGTGTCAGATGCCTTTGAGTTGGGATCAGCTTGAGGATAGGGTCTTGGTGGGACCGAAAGCGATCCAAGAAATGGTAGTTTAAATGCAAGCTATAAGACAAAGGATTTAGGAAGCACAGGATCGACATAAGAGTTATGTCAATACGCGTTGTGTCGACCATAGTTATGATGTGGCGATCGATTATTCTTACGGTTGAAACTGCATAAGAGTTCGATGTAGTTAGAAAAAGGGGCTAAACTATCTTGTAAAATCCCTCTCTGACGCACTGAGTGAACTTATTCTTTGAGGACACTTGCTCGCAAGTGATCCGGATTATTATGCTATTAAAACTTTTGATTTTGATTATGAAGCGTTATGGGATGATGACATGTTTTTTTTTCCGCCTCGACATAGACAGGTGCTATTGACTCGGTTTTACTGAGTGTGTAGGATTATGGACCTAGAATATGCCGAGGCATCGATGAAACCCCTTGTACTGCGGATCAATTCGGGGAGTGTACCATTAGGGTTTGATTGTTTCACTATGATTTTAGTGCTTCTGATTAGAGGATATGATATGGATATGTTATGACGTGATTTGTGGATGATGCAGGCCGACGATAACTTGCCGACTAGACTCACATATGGAGTAAAGGGGTCATGCATGACTACCAGAGATGTTGAGGGAGAGGTGTGGACAACAAACCTGCCACAACCTACTAGCACTCCCATCGTGGCTCAAACTGTAGGTTAACGATTACCTATTTCGAGAGGACCCACGATGCCGTGAGGGAAGACTGCGGCAATCGGTCACGATGATTCTAAGGGGCGCGCAATAAGGCGGGGGCCTTATTCCTTAGAGGCCCTTAGTCTCCCACAAGTTCACCTGGCGGAGTGTTGACTCTAGGGGTTATTGATGTCTACCAAATCAGTCAAGAAGTGAGTGGTACCCTTGGATCCCGTAGTGTGTCTTGAAGGGCACATCGCACAAGGGATTAGATGAGGTGAGTGGCACCCTTGGAGCACGTAGTGCATCCTGAAGGGAACGTCGCACAAGGGATCAAATGAGGTGAGTGGCACCCTTAGAGAACCTAGTGCGTCCTGAAGGGCACGTCGCGTTGTTGATGATAGAGGAATGAACCTATATGGCCTTAGGATGAATAACGTGTTGAGTATTTTTAAAAACAATTTCCCTAACTAAATGTCACCAGTACAAAATTTAAGGTCTAAGTCTACATTACGCTAGTGGTAAAATTTTTGGCTACATATATATATATATATAATAAAATCATTAAAAAAAAAAAAAAAACCTAAATAATAATTATGATCTTCGTAAAATCTTGTAACATGAAGGGAGTAAGAAATTTAAATTATTTGTAAAAAAAAAAATCTGTTGGGATTAATTTTTTTATCTTTTGATAATTTAAATTATACTAATTAAATGAAAAAGGGAAAAAGGGTTAAAATTCCACACCTGCCTTTTTGAGTTCTAATTAAAAAGGGGAAAGAGGGAAAATTTAAAATTTTAGGAAACTAGGAAAAGAGGTAAACATAAAAAGGGAAAAAGGGGAACTTAAGGGAAAAAGCGAAAGGTCAAACTTAGTAAAACATCTACCATTTAAGAGATTTCTAATTTGAACTGAACAAGCAATTTAATAAAAAGGAAAGTTATAAAAACCTGTAAGAGAATTTGGGGACACCTAGGAGTGATTCTAGGAGTAACTCTAGGTGGGTGAGGGAAATAAAGATAATCAATTAATTAAAGAAGTTAATTTATGGAGGAGGGAAGGGGATGGGTGACACTTGTATGGGGAGGAATTTTTAGGAATTTAATTATAAAAACTTAACTAAAAGAGAATTTTTGGAAAGTAAGGAACCACAAAACTCTATATAATGAAGGGAGGTGATGGAGGTTGGGGATGATCTGTTTGTGTAACATTACACTACAAAAATATCTACTTGACTGATTTAACTTGTGGGAGTTGGGATACCCATCTCAGTGAGGAGTGGTAGGTCATCCTTGCAAGGCAAGCTGGGAGCTAATCGAAATCTCTGGATAGTGAGTGTGTGGCCCCTTTGTGGCTCGGGGGGCTAAGGGGGAAGAAGAGTACCCCTAGCATTGACTAGGAGGTACCAGTGAAGTCTCGACGGTTGGTGAGAGGGAGTTTCACGGAGCACGCGAACATCACTCATAGTGGACGATCAGGCAACAATACTCTCTTTTCATCTGTATAATAGATGCTGTAGGTTTTATGCTTGGATTTGCATGTTGATTATGTAAGTAGATTGGATGTTTAGATTGATGACTGAACTTCTCTTAGCCTAGCTTGACTATTGTTGACTCCCATGGCCTTCATTTTCATGTGTCTTGACCACCTTGCTGATTTGATTGTGACCTTCGTGGTTGTTTAGCCTTCGTCCCTAGCTCACCAGTCCTCTCCTGAGCAGTGGGCCAGGAGCTTGATCTACGGTCATTGCCTTAGCGTTAAAATACCTATGGATCTCAACAACCTGCTTTCCTGTGTGAGCATGATGAGCGAAGGAGGAACCTATCATTTGTCTACCTCTATTGTTTCCCTGGGCTAAGGGTTCGCCTTGTGCCTTGATGTGTTTTTTTTTTAACCCTGAAATTTTGTTGTTAGCGTAGCCTCTCTTTCCACTGTGCAATTTTTTACCTTGCTGGAATTTCCCTATGTTGTTTTCACCTCTGATGTTATACTTGGCAAACGGTTCACCATGCGCCCTGATGCATTGTTTTGAAGGATAAATTGTAGCCTTGCATTTTTATTCTTGGAAAAATTATATCTCTACGTTTGTTGAAGGATAAATTGTAACCCCAGATTTTTTTTTTTCTTGGAAAAATTATAAATCCACGTTGTTTGAAGGATAAATGGTAGCCATGCATTATTTTCTTAGATGAAATTATAACTCTGCGTTGCAGTGAAAGATCAATTTGACGTTGTTTTTTTTATTATTCTTGGTTAATTACAACTTTGCAGGGTGGATTGTTGGTAAGTTTTTAACCCTGTGTGGTTTTGGGTGGCCATTCGCTGCGCCCCTTTATCTTTTTCTCGACACCTTAAAATTGATGGAACGATGTGAGTCTATGATGTCCAAGTGAATGACAACCTGTGCGTGGGTATTAACCCATCTTATTAACCTGTTCCTTGGAACCTCATTACTCGAGTCAACTAGCAGCTAGACTCCAACATCCCAGCATCCCAGCATCCTGAGTGTTGAATGCCTTATCCTCGGCTGCATCCGGGTGAAGGATGTGCCTTCTGACTTCTGCGACTGACAAATTATTTAATGGACCCCGGGATTATAAAATTTTTTTAGAACAAGAACCAAATCCAATGTTGACAACCAGTGTATGATTGATGAAAACGAACTTACCTCTAGTCTGAGATGGTGTTTTTATAAAGAATTAGACTCAACTAATATTCACAACGAATTTGTAGAACATTGTAAAATCAAAGAATGTATTGAATGTTTGAACTCAGAAAATTACTGATTGATACAATAAACACAACAAAATTAAACTCAGCGAAATAATTGACGGTATTAAACCTAGCGAATTGAAGGCTATGCACACATCTATTTTTTTTGGGGCGTTTTTTTTTTTTTTTTTCTTCGACAACAACTGCTTTAATAGCCCGTTTGGATAGATAGTTGGTCTGGTTAAGCCACCTTTAATACTCAACAATTTTTCCTGGAGATTGCAACGTTTCACCCATGATGCCTGGCGTTTTGTCTTTTAAAAACTGCATTTTGTTACCTTTTTTTTACTGCCAGCGATTGAGTTTTCTGAGCCACAATTTCACAACATAAATTATTTCTCCTGTTGCCTTGCTTCCGGATTGGATTGTTTACCTTAAGATCACCCTTGCCGGAGCTCTTTTCATCCACGAGAATGAGCCTATGTCTTTATTTAATGCAATTTTCGGTGTGCCCACTTATCTCTGTGTACCTAAAGGTTGTTTGACCTGAGTAATGTGTATCCTAAATTATCTGGTGTGATGGAAGTTGGTGTGGGTCTGTGGGAGGTGAAACCTGTGACTTTCTTGGGGTGCACTATACCTCCTTGGCAGATAACAATTTATAGCCAACTACATGCAATTAATATCAACTTTATTTTTAGTTGTCAGTTTAAGGGAAGGCGTTTTCACCCAACTCACTGTTAGTTTTGACTGCCTTTAATTGACTAGGTAGCCCTTTAGACTAGACTCTTCAATTTAGTTTCCTTCTTAATTAGACCAGACTTTTTAATTTAGAATGATTTTGCATTTAATAGTGTTAGCAATGTCTTATTTAGGACTGCAACCTTTGATTTGA
>ML809797.1:6834-18633 GCA_009831015.1 Picea engelmannii | reverse complement strand
AGTCTATGCTTATTCCACTTTTTCAAAGCCCCTAGGTTCAACACATATTTTGTTTATTACCAATCACATGAACAACACCCATTATGTATATAAAACTTAGAAAAAAAATATCAAATTATTAAAAAATCATAAAAATATAAATATATATTGCTAAAACTAAGTTTGAAAATACAATTGAAGGAGATGTTGGACTTAGGACTTATACGTGTGAGCGTATAACTATGGGGTGCACCAGTAATTATTTTTAGAAAGAAGGATGGTTTGTGAAGACTTTGTATTTCCTACCGTCAATTGAACAAAGCTATGATCAAGAACCAATATCTGTTGCCAAGAATAAATGATTTATTTGATCATATGAAGGGAGAAACAATGTTTTCAAATATTGAATTGAGATTGGAATATCATCAATTATAGATTAAGGAGGACGATATACCTAAGAACACATTTAAGATGAGATAACAACACTACGAGTTTATTTTTTTATCACTTGGATTGATGAATGCATCGAGAGTATTCATGAGTTTGATGAATTGGGTGTTCCGTGAATACTTGGATAATTTTTTTCAAGTATTTATTGATGACATACTGATTTATTATTGAACAAAAGAAGAGCATGACAAAGAATTGAGATTGGTTCTATAATGTCTAAGAGAAAACAAATTGTACGGGAAGCTATCAAAATGTACTTTTTACCAATCAAAGATTCATTATCTGGGACATATCATATCTAGAGAAGGTATCGCTGTGGATCCAACATAAGTAGAGGCTATTATGGAATGACCAATTTCAACAAACGTACAAGAAGTATGCATGTTTATGGGTTTAGTAGGATATTACCCATGATTCATCAAAGGTTTTTCGAAGATCGAAAATCTGATCACATAACTGCAAAAGAAAAACAAGAAGTGTGTTTGGAAAGAGGAATGCACATAATCATTTCAAAATATTAAGGAGTTGTTTATGATAGTGAAAATAATGAATGTTCTCGATATGGACAAGGAATTATTGGTATGCATAGATGCATCCAAGGAAGTTTTAGGCGGAGTTTTAGTGAAAGAAGATCAAGTGATCACTTACTTTTCAAGTAAATTGACTTGGAGTTATTACACAATTGTATATGCCTTGAGAGTGTAGAGACATTATCTGACTGGATGAAAATTCGAATTAAAGAAATATCACTGTGGATTGCAACACATATTTACATAGAGTGACTTGAATGTGCGACAGAGGCATTGGTCAAAATTACTTAGCAAATATGAATTTGAGATTACTTACATTAAAGGAATGATAAATAGAGTAGCAGATGCATTGTGTCGGAGACCATGCATATGCTCGATAATACCTCTTAAGATGAATTTGCGAGAAAAGTTTCTAGCTCTACATTTTGATGATGATTGGTACAAGGAAGTTAAGGCTAAGATACCGTGATGGTATGAAAGTTTGAAGGTTATTCATTGGACAACAACAAATTTTTGAGATATAACGACATAATTTATGTACCACCTAACAATGAATTAAGAATTTTGATTCTAAACAAAGCTCATCAAGCAACTTAAATGGCTCATCCGGGAGTCAAGAAGATGAAGGCATACCTTAGGCATTTATTCTTATAGAAAGGAATGAAAGAGGACATAGTTAGTTACTGGCAAGCTCTCTAGAATGTCGGCAAGTGAAGGATGAACATAGACATCCAACAAGATTGTTACAGCCACACACTATTCCTGAATCAAATTGGGAGGTCATTTCGATGGATTTTGTCGTTGGATTTCCACTGACAACAAGGAGACACGATTTGATTTTTTTGGTTGTTGACACTCTGACGAAGAGTTCACACTTTATTCTAGTACGTATGAAGTATGAGGCGAAAGACATAGCTGGAGTATTTGTCAATGATTTTGTGAGATTACATGGTGTACCAAGAAGGATCATATCTGATCAAGAATCTCTATATAAATATATTGAAATTTTGGTCAGTATTTCGTTGGATTTATTTGAAGGTCTTTGCACCACCGAATTTGAAGTTTTCGTTGTCACTGTAAATGAAATTACAATTCCGATTGAGTTTGTATGGTCATTGAAGTTTTTGAATCTGATTATGGAATTGTCAATTGATGCTTAATTGAGGATTGATCTTCCTTAAGATCACTATTTCTCTAATGGCTTCTGGAAACCAACAAATTGGATCCGCTGTCAATTTAATTGTATTATTTTTGTGTTTTCATTGAAAAATGTACTTTCAGGTTCAAAATTTAAATATATGGGGTCACTGCAAACTAAACAACAATCCAAATTTCTAGGAGCGCACTTTCACTGTGTATTATTTCTGATTCCAAAGTGTGATTATTATGATCATTGATTACATAATGTATTTATAAGAACTAAAGTTATAATTCTTCTGTTATATAATTTTCATAATCAAGTTTAATAATATCATTCTCTCCCTTACTCTTGTGAGTAGTTGTACAAAAATAACAAGAGTTGCGTGTTATCTAAAGCCTAGATTGACTGCATATTTCACTAGCCTCTCGATTAAATTAAATTTAGTTGACCTATATATGGTTGTAGCGAACCCAAACTCCATCCGATATTTCTGGTGTTGAAGCGATATCGTTGAATATCGTTTACTTCTTTTCTTCACACAATTTTTTGTTTGGTTTAGGCTTTAATTGTATCTCCTTGAACATTGTTAGACCTTCGCTAGATTTGAGTAAGTTTTTCCAAAGTGAATGAGTTTTGGGAATGGTTGTTTTAGTTAACACTCGCCAAGCTTTCCCTACCTACGTGTCTCGATTTACCTTATTCTCCAAGCACCCATTTTTTAAAGTTATATATATATTGGAAATGTTGTGTGTCTTGTAATGTTGTAAATCCTTTGACATCAATGACAATAATTCCAACACTACAATTGGGTCAATAATTGAAATCAATTTCCAAATTTAAAACATGGTATTTTATGTGTTTCTAATTGATATATATATATATATATATATATATATATATATATTTAAGTAAAAAAAAATCCTATTATATTAATACTTCAAAATTACACCATGACATGGAGGTGCCAACTGTCCCACCTATGAAGGAAACTGAGACAGTTGGCCAGTATGAATTAGCATGCAAATTCAAAACATTGTTTTGCCACCCTGCTCGGAGGAAACCAGGGTGCATGGCCAGTTTCAAAAGTAGTTTGATAATGCCTATGCTATCGCTACCATGGCTATGAGCTAGAAGAGCTACAACTCTAATAAACATCAAAAAAAAGAAAGAGTTTTGAACAATGTTGAACAGGAGAACCTATTAACCGATGTCCTTGCAGACATCCTTCTCCTTGTCGTGTCTAACAGGAATGGAATAGAGTTGAGCATAGGTGGGGAATTTTCATCGTGGGGTGGCGGTTGATTAGGTGGCGTACAACATGTCCAGGCATTGGTTAATGCGGGAAACTCTGAATATTTGGTTGTCCACCATGCTGCAGACCTCGAAAATCAGGTTCAGGTGCTCCGAGTGAAGAAGTGGTGGTGGGGGTGGCGACTTTTTCTCAGCGTCCTCCTCCTGGTGTGCTTGCTTCATTCACTGCGTCTTCAATTCCTCGTTGCCTTCCGGTAGCTCTTCCTCTACCAGACAGGTGGAAAATTCCTTAATGGGAGCATCGTTGGGACCGTGTGCTTCCTGCGGGTGGGGAGGTAGTGCTTCTGCTCCAAAACACGCAGGGGGGTTCCAATTGTCCGGAAATGTGAACATGAGACTTTCAGAAAAATCGTGGGGGAGTTCCACCAAAGGAATTTCCTCAACATATGTTCTGGGGGGCAAGTCTGCTTCTTTGGACTCCCCGGGTCTCTTTTGCTTGGCTAGAACCACAACTCGCTCGAACTTCTTATGTCTTTTCCACCGTGAGTCGGCCGCATACCACCTTGCACCTCTGCGGGGTCTTCCTCTTTCTCGTGGCATGGTGAGAACGAGGACAAGAGCTAGAACTTCCCCTGCGTTGTTGTTCTTTATTGGCTCTGTAATCTTCCAATGCATCCCAAAGCCACTAAGAAGGTTGATAAGGGCAAGAATGGTTGTTGTAGCCATTAAGGTCGTAGGCTTAATGCTCTGGCTGGCTGGTCTGCTCGCGCGAGTGAGAGGCCCCGTCAAAAGGTGGAGGCCGACTGAATTGACGCCCCTCATAACTAGCGGGGATATGAGGGCAGTTGGCCACCATTAATGTCCCCTCCTGGTGCTACTCCACGTTCCCACCCTGCTCCGCGTGCCACCCCATCTGGGGGTTGGAAATCCTTGTTGGTGAGAGTTTGACATTGCTTTTATATGTCTAAAGCTTCAGAGTTGCATGCTTCCCAGTATATATGTTTGAGCTCCCTAGAAACTCCTTCATTTTCCAGGAAATCAACCACTCTGTTTACCCCTCTCTTTACATGAGAAGGGGTTATGCTGAGGTTTTCCCTAAGGAGGCTTTTGAAGTCCTCGAGCACCTCAGAGAGTCGCCAGCTGGGAGAGATTTTCTGTGGGCTTTCCCCATGGAGGATTTTAGTGATCAGCTAGATAACAATTTGTGAGTCACCCTCCAAGATGATCCTACGACTGTGTAGGGTTGTTGCGATTTGAAGACCTTGCAGTAGGCTGATTAGTTCCACTGCATTGTTTGTGGTCTCCCCTAGATACCCTGCTGTCAGGATTAAAATTTCCCCTTTGGGGTTCCTGATTACAACTCCATAGCTGGCTAGTCCTGGGTTTCCCTTTGAATCTCCGCCAAAGTTAATCTTTATGAAACCTGTTGGAGGAGGGGTCCAGGTGGTTGGACTGATTTTTTGGTGCTTAGGTGCTCTGATTACCAATGAGTCGATTAATCTGAGCTGCCACCTTTGTAGAGTACATAGTTCCTCCTGGTTACATTCCTTGTCCTTTGGTTTCCAGTTCTTACTTCTAACTGTTTCCTTGATGAGCATGGAAAATTTTCCCCAAGTTAAATCTATAGTGGATTCCGTGGAGTGGAAGATGCGTTTGTTTCGCTCCTTCCATATTTGCTAGAGAATAAAACCTAGGAGGAGTTTCCAGATGTAGTTCAGTATGGGGTTGTTGTAAGTGATTGAGTCCTAGTTTTCAATAGTATCTCTAATGTTGCCTTTGTTTTGGTTGGATCTGCGCATTATTTGAGCTCCCCGGTCCCAGATAGATTGGCTATAATGGCAGCCATTGAAAAGATGCTCTTTGGTCTCCTCTTGGTGTTGACATAAGATGCAAATTGAGGGCAAAATGAAGCCTCTTCTCCTGACATTATCCCATGTTAGAATTCTATTATGGAGAATTAACCAGAGGAAGGTGGAAACCTTTGGCCATAATGCCTTGTTCCAGATTTTGTTCCAAATATTGTCCATTTCCTGATTGTGGTAATTGCCTTGTAAGTAGTAGGCTTCTTTGACCGAAAAATTACCAGTTGTGGAGTGTCCCCATCTGAGGATGTTTGGGCCTTATCTATTGGGGATTTTCATGTGTCTTGCATGGTGGTGCCAGGCTGATAGATTTAAGTCTTCTGGGACTCTTAATTCCTGGCTGGAGGTCTTCCACTGTCGCCACTGCTATCTTGGTTCAAGGGGTTTCCATAGATCTTTTACCTTGAGTGGAGGATCTTGATTAAGAGCTCGTTGGAGGGGTCTTAGCTCTTCCAGATCATTTATATGTTTAAGTTGTTGCCATGAGTCTTGCCAAAACATTTCACTTCCTCCATTGCATATCTCCCAAAAGGCATGCTTCTGTATTAGGTCTCTATTTTGCCAGGCTATATTCCAAATGTTTGAGCCTTGTATAAGGACATTGTGCCTGATCAGTTGGTCAATCTGCATGGAGGGAGTGTATTTGTTCTTCGAGATTTGTGCCCATAGGGCATCTGGTGTTTTCATCCATCTCCACCACATCTTGGCTCCCATTATCTGGTTGAGCTTCCCTGGGTCTTGGAGTCCAAGGCCGCCCATGCTTTTTGGTGCGCATACCTTATCCCATCCTACCAATGCCCATTTCTTGTTGGGTTGTAGGCCTTGCCAAAGGAAATTTCTCTGGAGGTGTCTTACATCTTTGATGATTTTCTTGGGAGATACTAGGGCGGTAAAGAGATAAGTGGGTAGGGTCTGTAGGACTGATTTTTGCAGGACCAGTCTGGCTGCGATATTTAGCGGTTTGAAGGTCCAGTTGGCTAGCCTATTCGATATAGAGACGAGGAGGATGTCCCATGAGATGGATTTAGCTGGTGCTCCTGTGAGAGGAATGCCTAGGTAATTGGATGGAAGGGAGCTCTTGGGGATGCCCAAGAGTTTGGAGATATGTGATTGAACCACAATTGGAGTGTTGAAAAAGAAGATCTTGGATTTGTCTAGGTTCAACATCATGCCTGAGGCTTCTGTAAAATCAGAGAGGATGGAGTTGAGCTTGTTGGCTTCGCAAGCAGTGGGGGAATTCATGAGAAGGGTGTCATCAACAAATTGACTGTGTGAGGGAGCTGGCTGAATGTTATGCAAGGGCAGGCCTTTGAGGGAGCCTTCTAGAACCACTGATTTGATGTAGCGGCCCAAGCCTTCCGCCATGAGTATAAAAATGAAGGGCTATAATGGGTCCCCTTGGCTAATACCTCTGGAGGGAGAAAAGGGTCGGGAAGGGACTCCATTGACAAGGATAGAGAAGAAGGCCAAAGAGGTGAGGTTCAAAATCCAATTTACCCAATTTTGGTCAAAACCAAAAGAATTTAAGATGGCTCTAAGGTATTGCCAGCTGGCTTTATCAAAAGATTTTGAGAGATCAAGTTTGATTAACATACCTAGAGTTTTTATTGATTTGAGAGAGTCGATCACCTCATGTGCTAGAATGACACTTTCCATAATTTGTCTTCCTTCTACGTAGCCAACTTGTTCCTTGGAAATGATATAGGGCAGTATTGGCTTGAGGTGATTTGCTATCACCTTTGTAATGATCTTGTAAATTACATTACATAAGGCAATGGGCTTGAACTGTTTGGGATTTGTGACTCTTTCCTCCTTTGGAATGAGAGTGAGGAAGGTTTCATTAAGAGCCTGGAGAAATTGGCCCGACACTCGTGATTCCTCTATGACCTCCCAGACTTCCTTCATTACTATGTCCTAGCAGTGATGGAAGAAGTCAATAGTGAATCCATCTGGGCTTGGAGCTTTTCCTGGGGGCATAGATTTTGTTGCTTGGTCCACTTCCTCCTGAGTGATTTTCCTCATGAGAGTTCCATTCTGTTCAGGGGTTACTAGTGAGGGTATGTGACTGGTGACTCGAGTGATGGCTTCATTTCTGTTCGCCTTAGTTTCCGTAAGGAGTTTCTAGTAGTACATGTTGAGCTCCTCTTCGATTTGGGTGTGTTCTATGATCATGTTACCCTGTTCATTTTCCAGATGGGTTATTATGTTGATGTGTCGTCGGTGTATCATGGTTATGTGGAAGAATTTTGTGTTCTTTTCCCCCTCTTTGATCCATTTCACCCTGGATTTCTGCCTCCATAGTATCTCCTCTTGTTTTCTTCTTTCCTCTAGCTGCACTTGCTGTTCCTCCTCCTCCTTCATGAGCTCAGTAGTTCGAGTCCCTGAGATGAAGGTTCTTTGTATCTCAACCAACTTTTTCTCTGTGTCCTTAATGCTTTGGAATATATTGCCAAAAGTGTTTATGTTCCAATATTTTAGCAGTTTCTTGAAATTTTTTAGCCTTTGTTGGAATATGTACATTTTGGTGCCATGGTCTACTTCATCTTGAGCCCACCAATTTTTTGTGAGCTGTTGGAAATCTGGGTGTGTAAGAAAAAAAATTTCAAACCAGAATGGTTTAAATTTAGGTGCTGCCTCTATTGCCAGCTGGAGGGCTATTGGCCAGTGGTCGGATCCAGCTTTGGGGAGAATAAGGATTTCCATGAAGAGGTCTCTTTCAATCAATTCCTCTTCCATGAGAAAGCGATCCAATCGGCAGGCTACGTGCTGGTTTCCTGACCTGCGGTTGGACCACGTGACGGTGTCATTGCTATTCTTTATGTCTACTAACTTTAGCTACTCAGGAAGAGTTTTGAACTTACCACTATCTTGCTTGAGTCTCTTGCTCCTGCCTGTTTTCTCCTCCAGTGACATGATCTTGTTGAAGTCGCCTCCTATGATCCAGTTAGGTTTGGTTGCCAAAGATTTTACTCGAGCCAGCCTTTCCATGAATTTGTTTTTTTCCTGTTGCCCTTGGGGTCCATAGATGTTGGTGATGGTTCCCTCCTGGTTCGAGCCTATGATTTCAAAGTGAGCTGATAAGGTGCCTATAGTGTAAAAGGGTCCCCTGAGAGTGGTGTTGCTTGGGTTCCACAGTATGGCCAGACCTCCTGAGGCTCTCGAGGAGTCTGTTTGGATGGAGTTGTAGCCTTTCCATATGCATTAAAAGATGGTTTCGGCTTCCATTCCTGCACATTTCGTTTCTTGTAACATTAGAATATCTAGGCTTTCAGCTTTGATACAGTCCCTGACAGTCCTTTGCTTGGATCTGCCATTGAGTCCTCTAATGTTCCAAGTGATGATCTTCATCATTATGAGGGTGGGTGTGGGTGGAGGTATCCCTCCAAGAGATTATGTATCTGACCTGAGTTGATCATGAGATTTCCGGCTTCTTTGATTAGTTGATGTATTGGTTTTCGTCCCCTCCTTTTGTTCTCGCGTGGTATTTTTTTTTAGCCTGATCCTGATTCTGTGGCTATGCCTAAGCGTGCTGTGTATCCCACTATTGAATCTAGAAAGACCTTGTGTACATTTTTGAGTTTCTCTTTAGGGAGGGCTTGCAGATCCTTTTGATTGAGAGCTTCCTCAAGTCTTTCAGGGTCAATACTTGCTAAGTCTTGGGCGTCCACTTGCATTAGGGTGTCTCTGTATCCATCTCCTTTTTTGTCTGTGTGGATCTCTTTATTTGGGCCAGAGGAGGAGGGTGTAAGGTTTTGGTCTTTGTCCTTCTGCAATCCTTCATGTGGATCTTGGATTTCCTCATCCTTTGGTAGCTGGCTCAGTATATCGTATGCATTCCTCGTCAAGATCTTAGGTTTGGAGTCAGGTATTTTCCTTCTGGGAGGATTTTTCTTCCTAGTCTGGACCATGGTGAAACCGTCTTTCTATAGGTTTTCACTGGCTCTGGAAGCTTTCTTATTGAGTGGGCAGTCTCGGAACAGGTGTCCATGTTCATGGTATTTTCTGCACCTGAAAGGGATGTGTTCGTAGTTGAGGGTTTGTGACCAGTCTTCATCTTGATACTCCAGCATTACTGCCCCTGGTAAAGCCTTAGCTATGTTCATGTAAACACATATTTGGGTGTATGAGGTGTATTTCCGCTACCTTGTGGCTTCTGAGGCTTTGACATATTGGTCAATTGTGTTGCCTATTCCCATGAGAATCTCCTCCAACCAGAACTCTTGTGGAAGGGAATAGAGGTGGATCCAGACAGGTGCCATTGTGAATTCCTCCTTGTCCGGGCTGAAGCCCTCTGTCCAGAATCTTAGGAATATCCCTGGCGAGTTGTAGAACTTTGGGTCGTTCTCAAAGATGTGATCTATGTCTTCTAGGTTATATAATATGATTTTGAAGAAGCCTTTGGAGCTGAGCTAAACTTCATAGTCACCCTTAGGGTTCCACCAATGTTTGATCCATTTGTTCAAATCCCTTTCGGATGGCCAGAGTCCCAGAAATTTGCCGATGAGGGCATGTTCTTGCATAAACTGGGTGTGTTCCCCTACCTTTGTTGAGCTTATAATGTATCTTGGAGATTTTTCCATTTGTGGGATGCATTTTCTGGGCTCCCATCCGCGAGGTGCTTTTGGATGGAATGTGCTAGCCTCCATCTCCATTTCCTTGCTGAATCCATGTTCTCTGGCGAGGAGTTGTTCACGGATCTGTTGTGGCATCTCAAACACTGGCCATTTTTCCCTTGTTCTTGATCTATCGTTGGTTGTGATATTTCTATACGAGGGGGGTTTCCCCCCCTCTTCGGCGTTCATGCTGACGGGTCAGAGCTGGTGTCTGCCTGCACTGGATCTTTTCTAGTGTGTTGTTGCAGCGGATGCTGATTCAGTCATGCAGCGGCTCGCATAGGCATAGAGCTAGGGTTTCATCCTATCTGATTGCTTCTCCTTCTCATCTAATTGAAATCTATATTTCACTCTAAACATTTCTTGAAATACCACAAAGTGTTTAAACTAGCATTAAAATTTGTTTTACAAAACATTTTTTAACAACATTTAAATATTATTAAACTATGTTTATAACATATTGTTTAAATATAGTTAAATGTCACTAATCTATATTTAAAAAATAATTCAAAATGTTGTTAAATATGCTTTCAAGTAAAATATTAAAATATCACCTAATATAGTTCATGTAGTGATGTTAGATGCTTAGAAATAACATTTTCCAAAATGTTTAAATTATGTGTTAGTGACTTGATTAAGAGTAACATAATAATAAAAAACAAAAATCATGAAATAATATGTTTAAGTTGTTAGATTGTAAAACTAATGATTAGTTTTAAAATAAATGTATTTATGAAATTGTGTTTTCTTATTAACATAAAAAATTTCATAAAAATATCAATTGGGTCTAGCTCGTTTAGTTTTGGAATGAAGTGTTATCCTCCCTAGCAAAATTATATTCCTATTCTTGTTAATGACATGTTGATCTCACTACGAGTAAAATTGTTGAAATGAATTCCAGCCATGTTGTTGATTTCACATTATTCAAGAATCCAGAGTTTACCTTGGGTACGGTCCTTGAAATGAGGGGAATAACAAATACCCAAGAATTTTCGTGAAGAGTTTCTACCTAAAAAAAAATGAAAAGAAAAAACATTTCCAAAAAGATATTTATTTGATGTATTGCTTCTAAAATATTTATTTTTTTATAAATTGGTATTTTTATTAACACATAAATTTTCATATAAACATTTGTTTTAGAGAACCAATCAATAAATTTACAAATCTATAAACCACTTTTATATCATCTTTAAAAGACTTAACAATGAAATGTATATCTCATGAACACTTTGTACATATTTCTTCTAAATCTCTATCTCTTTCTCTAACAATTATCTTAACACATATTCAAACTAGGGATTTCAATCCTTCCAAATTGTCATTTAAAATAATTGTGATAATCTTTAAAATAATTTGATACATGATTTGATAATTTACTTGGTTAATTAATTAAAAATAAATGTGATAATGTTTATAATAATTTGATGATTTACTTGGTCAATTAATTAAAATTGTGTATTGGGTTGAATAAACAATCATGTTTTCCATGTATCTAATATATTTATTTATTTACAATATCAATTTCTTTGAGTTTCCTCCATCACAACAAACACATACATACACCAACCATGTATTTATCTGAAAGGATAATAAACAACTACATATAATACAAACCATTTACATAGACATGCAAAATACTTTCTACAAATTTGCACCACATAATTGAGTAAAATGATAATTAAGAATAAAAAAACTTTAACAATATTATAACTAATTATTCATAATGAAAATTTAATTTCCTACTTTGACATGAGTACCATTATGATACTTAAACCAAAATAGTTAGCCCCCACTTTAAAATATTGCACACCTTACATGGATGCTATCCTCATTTATGATTTTCTCTCTCTCATTCATTATAAAAAAATTAACAAAATAATCAAATCAAATAATGGCCCTATGGTATCGTATTCATTCTTTTATATTGAATGCTTGTAATTCATAAACTTAGACATGGTTTATTTTCCTCTATA
>ML809796.1:81451-106529 GCA_009831015.1 Picea engelmannii | reverse complement strand
CTCAAGAAGATTCATAAAAAAACAATAACATATACTCAAATTGGGTTAGCCGAACAAGCAATAGTAATCTTGCAGTCCAAGTTGGAGAAATTTAAGGTGGTCAAAGAACAAGTCGATATGGCCAACTCTTAGGAAGAAATTCTAAGCACATTACTCAACAACTAGACAACATATTTTTCTTCTACATACAACAAACTCAAAAAACAAAAAATTGTAATCGTCAACCTGAAAAGAGCTCGACATTTTTCCACTGATGAAAAATCCAAACAGGTTATATCCAACCAGTTAGAGAAATAAAAAGCGATCAATCTAGACCTGACATGACAAGTAAGATAATTTATGAAAGAAGAAAGAAAATCTCATATGCTAACATATCAAGTGGTAAGGCACCTTGACAAAATAAAAGAGAAGACTGAGGAAATGAAGAAAAACATCAACCCTGAATTGACCTCAATAAATGAAGCGTGCTTGAAAGAAAAGATAGAAATTTTGAGACAGATGAAGACATTGGAGATAGAGGCTCAACATTGAGTTGACGAATGGCGAATGTTCTCCAATAATATTCTACATTCATCCCTGACCATTTATCAAACAACATTCGAAAGGCTACCATATCCTCCTATAGAGTAGTCGAATGTGCCATCAACATACCGAAAAGACTTCCACTTCCTCAATCCTGCACCTTTTGAATAAAACATGACCCCTTCTAGTCATCAATCCAGAACCCAAAAAATAATCATTGAAGGGTCTACGGAATCACATGATCCAAAAAAAGTAGCACCCCTACTAGCTGGTGTAAAAATGCATGAGTGGGAGGCCCCTCAGGATACAAACGAGCAGCCAATGCAACCATCGGGAAAAACTATCAAGAAAACAAATCACAATAGAACCTGTCATCAACATCCTCTGCTATATTCTTCTTTTTCTCTCACTCTCATTCTCTTTTTTTAATAACTTCAAAGAGGACATCGTAGAACTTTATTTTTTTAATTTTTTCACACTCACCTCTCCCTCATCCGAAAAATTAAGGGGTTCCAAATTTTTATTGGGTGATTTTTTTGTATTGTAGTGGTTTTTTAAAACCTTTATTATTCATCCCTAATTTATTTAAAAAAAAATCATATAGCGGGTTATCCCATGTTTTTATGAGGGAGAGAGGAACAAAAATATATTTCACCCCTGAAATTTGGAGCTGCAAGCTCCCATTCTCCCAATTTCCAAAAATATGGGAAATTTTGATAGCAACTTCACCCTCACATTTGGTATAAATCAGGGTTTATAGTTTAATTCAGCCCAATTTCATGGTATGGGAAATTACACTATTCGATTCGCCCAATTTCGAAAGAATAAGGGGATTTCTGTTGGCGATTTCACCATCCCATATGCTATAAATTGTGTACGATTTCTTGGTGGAAAAGTGCACCATCGAGCACAATTTATTCACAATGTTTCAAGGGTATTGGCATGACAGAGAAATATCATGAGTCTTGAATCTTTGGCAATGTCTAGAAATCCAGAGGAAATAACAATAAGATATTTAGAGGAAATCACACCTTCATGAATCATTTCTTTGAGCAATTGTTTATTGTAGATGTAAGTAATGGAAAATATATTTTATCATGCTCTTTTCTAATTTATCATCAGGGGCCTAACATGTATTGTATAGTTGTTGTCAATAGATTTGTGTTTTGATTTGCACTTGTGCTCCTCTTTGTCTTTTTAATGACAATTCTATTTGTAGGGTTATTGGAGTTAGAGTACATGATAATTACTAATCAGTGACGTTCTTGGGTTTTTTTAGATGGTATAGACTCTACTTATAATGTCTTGGTCTCTTTTCACTTTTTTAACTACAACTTAACATATCCATAAAAGACAATGATAGTGAGAAAGCAATGCTTCTTACTATGATCTTAATGGCATGTCCATAAAAAAGACTACGATGTGGCCTAAACTTACATGCTTAGCACCATTTGATGTTTGTTACCATTGCTTGTGTGAATGAAACTCACATGGCCTTGGCTCACCATTATATCTTTTCACCAACTTGGCATTGTAGGATTCATTATTAATCTATTATATGATTTTGTTCCAGTCTTCATAGTTTTTTACTTTTTCTAGACGTTTTTCTAGGGAAAGTCTTCCATTTTCATTAACATGATTAGCATAGCACAATCAAAAGTTCATTAGAATGACATGTATGGGTTGGTTATACTATTAACATAGTTTCTCTTTATTTCTACCCTTTATACAAGGATTAAATAATGGTCCAAATATTGTATTTAGTATCATGAGTAATACGTACATACCAAAAATGTAAAAGTAGTGCAATTCTATCATTTATAGAGCCATGTAAACTGTACCAATTCACTTTGTCTCATTATAAGTTTCTCATGTGATTTTTAAGCTAGTTTCATAGTGAGAGATGGTATAAAATAATTTCCCCTATTGACCTAGGATTAGGTTGGTTACATCTATGTTCCATGGATTCAACATAGCTATGTGAAGATCAAATTTTCAACTTGTTATCCACCATTTTGTATGAACATTTTTAAGGTATGAAGACGCATTTTCTTGACAAATGGTAGTGGTATTTGAAGAAGAAGAGGTTCTCAATGTCTTCCTTCATTAGCCCATTTTGAAATATAGAAAGGAATCACCATAGACACTATTTCCATAGCCAACACCTCAAAGATGTAGTTTCCAAAATGATTCTATGTAACATCCCCAACGTTATGACTACCAGTGACCCAGAGAGTGCAATTTTTTTGAAACAGGAAAGCGACAATGACACATAGTCAAACTGCACAACCTGGCGACAAAAAAACGCCTGCAGATCAGGCCACCGATAAGAATGACTCTACACACCGACACATCCAACAACTGGTCGAAGGTATGGAAAATCAAGAAGGGATGACTACCCGCCCGACACAGATACGATGATGCCTACAAGATAAAGGACAACACCCACAATCTCGACGCGATGGATTGATGACCAAAATAGGGAACCTTTGCGGCACAGATAACCCAACCGCGCCAAGGCATCACAACCAAGTTCCCTCATCAATTTTGACGAACGAACACCCACCTCAGGAAGAAAAAACTCCATCCAAGTTATCAATCGCCTTGCTCCATGAGGGTGTGCAATGATCCCCTCCTCAGGAATCATGTCGTTACTAGGCGATAGGCGTGACAGTAAACCTAGAGAAACATCACTTATCTAGACTTCTAAACCAAGCAAACACCCCTCCCTCGTGCTAGGAGACCAAATATTAGCCAAAGACATGAGGGCTATAACCAAGCGCCCAATCCCAAGTCGACAAGACGCCAGGTGACATTATTCAAAATTAAAAAGTGCAATTACTGAAGGATTTATTGTTTCCTACAAGTTAAGCATGCATGATACAACATCTATGGCCAACCCCCCATACACAAATGGACTTAAGGAAAAAAGGCTCAAGTAACCCATTTACTATATAACTAACAACAAATTAGCAAAAACAAAAAAACTCAACCATTAATCTTGCGCAACATAACTACAGTCAAGATAGGCTTAAGAGTGTTACCACCTAGGCGTACCTCAACCATCTGGCCATCGAGACCCTATTCTAGCACAAGGTGTCTTACCTCATCCATGTGTTACCCTACACAACAACCTTCAAGTATCAAAACTCAAGAGATGGGTTAAGATTCGAGAATCATTGTTGTTATTAGGGTTAAGATAGAGTTAAGATTGTTTTCCAAGGTTGTTTCTAAGATTATCCTTTGCTTCTAAGTCATTTAATTCATTTCTAAAATTAAAAACTCCTCACGCAATGATAATCATAAAAATTATTTAATTTTTCTCTCCCTTTTATACATAAGCTAAATTTGCAACAAAACATTAATGAAGAGGGGTAAGTTGATAGAAGCTTTTATATATATACAAACATGTATACTAAGTATGCAATAAAATTGTACAAGGGAACTGGGAGTGTGGATAATCATTGTGCTTACCATGTTCAAGGACACTTAATATTTCATTACAGAACTGAACCGCAATTGAAACATTGTTACAAATAGACATAAATTTGCCTTCCATGAATACAAAACATACATAAATGCTGGGAAAAACATTGATGTAAATTTCCAGACTGTTAGACACATGCCAAGAATACAAAACGAACATAATTGCTGGGAAAACATTGATGTAAATTTCAGACTATTACATGCATGCCAAGAATACAAAACAAACATAATTGCTAGGAAAATTGTTGACGTAATTTCAGACTGTTACACGCATGCCAGGAATACAAAATGGACATAATTTTCTGGAAAAAAAAATGTTGATGTAATTACGACTATCAATCATACATTTAGAGTATGCATTCACTCTCCATTAAACATGTGAACTTGTTGCTATACAAAATAAAAATCACTATTAAACGGCCTCTAGAGTCGTTGTCCATATTACTCTCAATTGCAACCATAGATAATTAATACTCGTTGTCGGATAAGAATAAAAATCGTTGTCATTCATAACCTCCGTCTAGTATGGAATTTGTGTCGACAAGTATGATATCACTGTGTAAAAGTAAAACATGAATTAAAATTTGCAGGGGAAAAAGATAGGTGTATTCCATCCTTCCAGACACAGGTAAAGTGCAGAAAGAACGTATGCATCATCATCCAACTCAGGCAAGAAGAATGCAGTCAGTCTGTATTGAAATACAATCAAATCAAGGAGGGGTGAACTCTATGGAGAAGGGATCGCTTCCCAACAGACTCACCGGGTGAAATACCTATTAAAGGCGAATTCAATGCTCTATAAAAATTAAGACTATGTACACTTCACACCTACAAAAGTTTGTTGTGTAAACAAATTTATCATTACCTCCATACATTATCGTCGTGTATCGGTTTACCATTGGCTGGGTAGAGAATTTACAAATACCAATTTCATTTACACATATTACGTCTTATCAAGAGAAAATTAAGACTCCAAACAAATTACACTGATTATATTCTTTGGGTAAAACCAAGGTATTGAAGTGACTGTGTAGATAATTTACAAACTACTATTTTTTTCATATTTACACATATTACATCTTATCAAGCGAAAATTTAGAGTCCAAACAAATCACACGATTATATTCACTGGGTGAAAACACAGTAATGAAGATAAGGTATCCTTGTTATCAAAGGCATATATTTACTATCAATCAAGTGTAAAAATGCAGTCAACATATAATTGAACGTTGTCCTTCACATTTTAATAACGTTGAGACTTTACCAATCAAGAGCCAGAAATAGTCATTAAAAAGAAGAAAATAAAATGCCATCCAAAAAATGCAGAGGTGATATTAAAAACACAGAGAGTAATAAGAGGTTCGCATAGAGAAGTGATAACATGGTGCAGAGGCACTCAATCACCTGAAGGCACAATACATTCATTCAGCCAAGAACAATCAACAGGAGTAGTCGACTAACAGGCGCGTCCTTCACTCATCATCCTTGCACAGAAAAGTAGAGCATTGAGATCCATAGGTATTTTAAAACTAAGGCGACGACCATAGATCAGGCTCCTGGATGGCTGCTTAGGTAAGGACTAAGGAGCTAAGGATGAAAGAAAACAACCATAAAGGACACAATCAATCGCCACTAGGTGTTCAAGAGATGTGGAAACAAGGCCATAGGAGACAACAACCATTGAGCTAGGCTAAGAAAAGTTCAGTCATGAAACTAGACAACTAGTTTACCTACCCAATAAACATGCAGATCCAAATCATAAATTCTACAACAATCTACCATTCAAATGAAGAAGGTGTATCATTGCCTGTTCACTCACTTCGAGTGTCATCCACGGGCTCCATGCAACTCCCTCTCGCCGACCGTTAAGACTTCACCAGTACCTCCCAACCAATGCTAGGGGTACTCTTCTTCCCGCTTAGCCCCCTGAGCCACAAAGGGGCCATACACACTATCCAGTGGTTTCGTCTAGCTCCCAGCTCGCCTCACAAGGCCGAGCTACCACTCCTCTCCGAGCTGGGTATCCCAACTCCCACAAGTAAATCAGTCAAGTCGATATTTATACATCATAACATTACGCAAATAGATGATGCGCTTCATCCTTCTCCTTCCTTCATTTTATAGAGTTTCGAACTTCCTTTCTTTCCTAAAATCTCATTTAATTAAAGTTTTAAAAATAATTTCCTAAAATTTCCTCTCCGTACAAGTGTCCCCCATCCACTATATTCCTTCATAAATTAATTTATTTAATTAAGTAATTATCTTTATTTACCTCACCCACCTAGAGTTACTCCTAGAATCACTCCTAGGTGTCCCTAAATTCCCTTACAGGTTTTAAAGGCTTTCCCTATTACGAAATTGTTAATTCAATTAAAAATTAGAAAGCTCTTAAATGTAGATTCTTTACTACGTTGACTTCCCGCTTTTTCCCTTAAGTTCCCCTTTTTCCTTTTTATGTTACCTCTTTTCCCTAGTTTCCTATTTTTTTTATTTTCCCTCTTTCCCCTTTTACTTAGAACTCAAAAAGCCAGGTGTGGAATTTAACCCCTTTTCTCTTTTATCGTTAATTTAGTATCTTCTTAAATTATCAAAAGATAAAATAATTAATTCCCTCTTTACATTTTATATCCATAGATTTTATTTCTTATGAATAATTTAATTTTTTACTCCCTTCATGTTACAAAATTTTATGAAGATCATAATTATTATTTTAGTGGTTTTTATTTTAAATTTTATTATTTTATTTTATTTTATTTTATCTATTATTTATTTATTATTATTATTATTTTTTAAAGGTAGACAAATTTTACCCCTAGCGAAATTTTAGACTTAGAACTTAGATTTTGTACTGGGTGACATTTAATTAGGGAAATTGTTTTAAAATTTCTTAACATGTTATTTGTCTTAGGGCCATCTAGGTTCATCCCTCTATCATCATCAACGCGACGTGCCCTTCAGGACGCATTAGGTGCTCCAAGGGTGCCACTCGCCTCATCTATTCCTTTGCTCGATGTGCCCTTTAGAACGCACTACGTGCTCCAAGGGTGCCACTCACCTCTTAACTGATTGGTAGACATCAATAATCCCTGGAGTCAACACACCACCAGGTGAACTTGTGGGAGACTAAGGACCTCTAAGGAATAAGGCCCTTGCCTTATTGCGTTCCCCTTAGAATCATCGTGAGTGACTGTTGCAGTCTTCCTTCACGACATCTTGGGTCCTCTCGAACTAGGTAATTGTTAACCTGCAATTCGAGCCATGGCAAGAGTGCTAGTAGGCTGTGGCAGGGCTGTTGTCCACACCTCTCCCTTAAAATCTCTGGTAGTCATGCGTGACCTCTTTACTCCATACGTGAGTCTGGTCGGCAAGCTCTCATAAGATTGCATTATCAACAAATCATGTCAGAACATATCCATATCATATCATCTAATTAGATGCACTAATATCATATAAAAATCAATCAAACCCCAATGTTATACTCCCTGACTCGATCTGAATTCCAAGGGGTTCCATCGATGCCTCTGCATCCTCAAGGTCCAAAACCCTGCACACTCAATAAAACCGAGTCAATAGAAACTGTCTATGTCAATGTGGTAAAACAACAAGTCATCAACCCATACGGCCTCATAATCAAAATCAAAAGTTTTAATAGCATAATAATCCGGATCACTTGCAAGCAAGTGTCCTCAAATAATAGGTTCACTCAGTGTGCAAGAGCGGGATGTTACATACACCCTCTCTTGGTCTAAACTTTGTCCTGAAGTTTCACAGTATAAATGCCGAAATAAAGTGTATCACAGTATCATATGTCTAGCTATCAAACAAAAATGGAAACTGCTGGTGCATATCATATGCGTCCTCCCTAGTCGCTGAGTGCAGACTATAGTTTCCCCACTGGACCTTGACCTGATCTACTATTCGACGTTGTAGTTGTCGAATGTGATGATCCAAGATGCGTATTGGCTCAGCCGTGAGTGCCCCCTCATCTGAAACCCACCAGGTGCTCAAGTCAAAACATGTGTAGGATCACTAATATAATATCTCAAAATAGATATATAAAAAACATCGTGCATATGCCTCAAAGAATCAGGCAAGGCTAGTCAATAGGCCAATGGGCCCCTTTCTCTCCACAATCTCGAAAGGTCCCATGAACCTAGGAGAGAGTTTATCTCCCTTCCCAAACTTGATCAAAATTTTATGTGGTTTAACCCAAAAGAAGAATCGATTGCTGACCTCATAACTACGGTTGACACGGTGCGCATCAACATAACTCTTCTGTCAATCCCGTGATTCTTTAATCCTTTGTCTTATTGTTTTCATTTGCTCTTCCATTTCCTGGATCGCTTCTGGTCCCACCAGGATCCTATCCTCAAGCCGATCCCAACTCAAAGGCATCCAACACGGTCGTCCGTAAAGAAACTCAAAAGGCGCCATCTTAATGGTGCTCTTGTAACTGTTGTGGTAAGCGAACTCCACCAGTGGCAAGAATTCTTCCCAATGATTTTTTTGTTCCATCATGTACATGCGCCACAGGTCCTCTAAGGTCTGGTTTGTTTGTTGAGTCTGACCGTCAGTCTCTGGGTGATACGCAGTACTAAAGTTAAGTTGGGTTCCCAATCCCTCTTGGAAACTCATCCAAAATCGTTCGGTAAACACCAATTCTTGATCGGATATAATCCTCTTAGGCACGCCATGCAGCCTCACAATCTCACTGATGAAAACTCTAGCTATGTCAGGTTCCTGATACATCATACACATGAGAATAAAGTGAGCACTCTTTGTCAAAGTGTCTACTACTACAAAAATCAAGTCATGTCTCCTTGCCATCCATGGTAATCCAATAATAAAATCCATCCAAATAATCTCCCATTTTGATTTTGGAATAGCATGTGGTTGTACTAATCCTGCTGGGTGTCTATGTTTAGCCTTTACTTGTTGACATTCTAGACATATGGCCACGTAGTTGACTATGTCTGCCTTCATTCCCTTCCAGAAGAATAAGGGTTTAAGGTCTGCCCTCATCTTCGTGACTCCCAAGTGAGCCATGTAAACTGCTCTATGAGCCTCACTCAGGATCAACATTCTCAACTCGTCGTTCGAAGATACGTAGATACGGTTTTTAAACCTCACTAAACCATCGCTATCAAATGAAAATCCCTCAAATCATGGTACCATCATTGTGTTTTTTCCAATAAAACCCTTGACCTTTTTGTACCAGTCATTGTCATGCTGCAAAGTTAGGATCTTTTCACATAGATTCGTTTGAAGAGGCAGCACTGAAAAGATGCGCGGTCTCTGACTCAATGCATCTACCATTTAGTTCACCGTTCCTTTTATGTAAGTAATCTCGAAGTTGTACTCGCTAAGAAATTCTGACCAACATCGTTGTCGTGCGTTCAGGTTGCTTTGCGTAAAGATGTGTTGTAGTCCACAATAGTCAGTCTTTAGTTCAAATTTTCGTCCAAAAGGGTAGTGTCTTCAAACCTTCAAGGAATAAACGATGGCTAACAACTCCAAATCGTGCATTGTGTAATTCTCCTCCTGCCTTCTCAGTTTCCTTGAGATGTAAGTGATCACGTGTCCGTCTTGCATCAAGACTCTGCCTAAGCCTTCCTTGGATGCATCAGTGCATACCAAGAAGTCCACATCCATGTTAGGGACCTTTAGTATCGATGATGTAGTCAACAATTCCTTGAACCTCTGAAATGCTCCCGCGTATTTCTTGGTCCAAACAAACTTCTTGTTCTTCTTCTGCTACTTCGTGATCAGATTTGCTATCTTCGAAAATCCCTCGAGGAACCATCGATAGTATCCTGCTAAACCCATGAAGCTACTCACTTACGGGACATTTGTCGGCACAGGCCATTCCATAATAGCCTCGACCTTGGCTGCGTCCATGGAGATGCCTTCGCTGGAGATGACATGCCCTAAGTAGTGAATATTCAATTGATAAAATGAGAATTTGGACAACTTCCCATACAATTTGTTCTCTCGCAAACACTGTAGTACCAAGCACAAGTGCTCGTCATGGTCCTCCGTCGTCCGAGGGTAAATAAAAATATCATCAATGAACACTTGGATGGACTTGTCCAAGTACTTGCAAAACACCCCGTTCATCAAACTCATAAATACCCCTGGGGCGTTTGTCAGTTCAAATGGTAAAACAGTAAACTTGTAATGTCCAAACATTCTCTTAAAGGCTGTCTTAGGGACATCATCCTCCTTGATCCATAACTGGTGATACCCTGATCGCAAATCAATCTTGGAGAACATCGTCGCACCCTTCATTTGATCGAACAGGTCATCAATCCTCGGCAAAAGATATTGATTCTTGATCATGGCCTTGTTCCATTGATGGTAGTCAATGTAGAGCCTCCAGGATCCATCCTTCCTTCGTATGAAAATAACAAGTGCACCTCACGGTGACACACTAGGACGTATCAGTCCTAGGTCTAGCAACTCCTTTAGTTGCATCTTCAACTCATGTAACTCCAGGGTCGACATCCGATAAGGCGTTCTTGCTATTGGTTCAGTCCCCAGTTTTGGTCTATGGTAAACTCCAATCCTCTCTCTGGTCGCATCCTAGGTAACTCCTCTGGAATCACATCCACCAACTCTCTCACCACTGGAAGGTGTTCTAAACCTTCTGCTACTCCCTTCTCGTTTAATGCAAGGATCGCGTAAAGCTTGCACCCCTTGCACATGCTCTTCCGAAGTTGCAAGGAAGAGATGAACCTCAAGGAAACTCCCTGGTTTCGGCCTACAATCACATGTCTCTTTCCTTTGTCATCGACCAAGCTTAGCCGCTTTGTCATTCAGTTGAGTATCGCCTCGTGCGATTCCAACCAATCCATACCAATCATGACATTATAAGATCCTAGGATTGTGACGTACAGGTTGGCCCTTGTGACAAACTCTTCCAGGTTAAGGATATAGCCCGTAACCTTTCCTCCAACCTTTTGTTTGGCTCTTGAAGCCGTCTCTATGAAGGTAAACTCATCCTGTTCGACTACCTTTACCTTAATCCTTTTTAGCTGCACTAGGAATGAAACTCTCGGTAGCACCGGGATCTATCAAAATACTAAGGGTCTGGTTAGCGACGATACCTGTCGTCTTGAGAACAGTCGACGGATGCTCTACCTGGTGGTTATTCACCGTTGCATGAAACTGATGGGCCTTGCCCCAAAAATCTAACGGTAGTGGGTCCGATTGATCCAGAAACGTCGACCCTTCCTCTGGGAAGGAATGCTTGTAATGTGGAACGCCACAATCCAACGTACCTTCCTTGGTCCAATATTCCTGGTACCTATAGTAGAAGCTAAATTCTAACAATAAGGCCCAACTTGAACTCCTTAAGCTTCTAGGAAAAGATGCGGAGCATACAAAAACACTCTAAATGGGCCTTGCACTCGAGCATCATGTGACGAACTTGTCGCAAGGCATCGAACTCGTTGAAATGACGCTCAACAAATTCCTCAGAAAGATACTTCTCCTGGAACCATTCCTCGAACAGTTCCCATGACACATCATTGATAGCCATGTTCAAATGTGGCAGGAGCATCTTCCTCCACAGAAGATCGCTCTTCTTCAGTTGGAAGACCTCCATGCAGACCTTCACGTTGGAGGTCGTAAGTGCAGGGTGTGAAGCACATCACCCTTATGTACATTTCTGCCTCGATGGCACAACCATTCGCGACACTTGTGGGCTCTAGAACTCAACTCACTCAAGTTCTCGGTGGAGGATAAAGGTACTAGTTAGGGCACGCTGTGGACCCTCATGGGTATAGGTTCCCTAGACTCATCTCAGTACTGATGGTGAGTTGAGGCCTTTGACATTACCTGGAAAGACCTTGTTAGACCACCATCATCCCTTGCTACAAGAGAATCCATCCCAAGGACTTGTTCCTCCCCTTGGGTTTAGACTCTAAGGGTGCGAAACTTCTGGAGGCATCGCACTTCCATCCACGATACCTCATTGTGAATCTCTACGGTGTCATCTAACAGTGATTATCACAAGGGCAAGTTAAAGTTTTAAATAGCGTTAGGTTAAGACTCAAGGGTTTACTACAGTGGAAAGCATGGTGATCCACAGTCATAGGGTTGACCCTATTCTCATACCATGTGTAACATCCCCAATGTTACGACTACCAGTGACCCAGAGAGTGCAATTTTTTTGAAGCAGGAAAGCGATAATGACACATAGTCGAACTGCACAACCTGACGACAACAAAATGCTTGTAGATCATGCCACTGATAACAACGACTCTACACGTTGGCACATCCAGCAACTAGTCGAAGGTATGCAAAATCAAGAAGGGATGACTACCCACCTGACAAAGATATGATGATGCCTACAAGCTAAAGGACAACACCCACAATCCTGACGTGATGAATTGACAACCAAAACAGGGAACCTTTACGGCATAGATAATCCAACCGCACCAAGGCATCACAACCAAGTGCCTTCATCAATATCGATGAACGAACACCCACCTCGAGAAGCACAAACTCTGTCCAAGTTATCAATCGCCTTGCTCCATGAGAGCATGCAATGATCCCCTCCTCAGGAATCATGCTGTTACTAGGCAATAGGCGTGACAGTAAACCTAGAGAAACATCACTTATCTAGAGCACTAAACCAAGCAAATGCCCCTCCCTCATGCTAGGAGACCACATATTAGCCAAAAGACACGAGGGCTATACCCAAGCACCAAATCCCAAGTCGAAAAGACACCAGGTGACATTATTCAGAATTAAAAAGCACAATTACTGAACGATTTCTTGTTTCCTACAAGGTAAGCATGCGTGTTGCAACATCTATGGACAACCCCCCCATACACAAATGGACTTAAGGAAAGAAGTCTTAAGTAACCCATTTACTGTATAACTAACAACAAATTAGCAAAAATAAAAAAACTCAACCATTAATATTGCACAACATAACTATAGTCAAGATAGGCTTAAGAGTGCGACCACCTAGGCGTACCTCAACCATCTGGCCATCGAGACCCTATTCTAGCACAAGGTGTCTTACCTCATCCATGTGTTACCCTACACAAAAACCTTCAAGTATCAAAACTCTAGAGATGGGTTAAGATTCGAGAATCATTGTTGTTATTAGGGTTAAGATAGAGTTAAGATTGTTTTCCAAGGTTGTTTCTAAGATTATCCTTTGCTTCTAAGCCATTTAATTCATTTCTAAAATTAAAAACTCCTCGCACAATGATAATCATAAAAATTATTTAATTTTTCTCTGCCTTTTATACATAAGCTAAATTGGCGACAAAACATTAATGAAGAGGGGTAAGTTGATAGAATATTTTATATATATACAAACATATATAGTAAGGATGCACTAAAATTGTACAAGGGAACTGCGAGTGTGGATAATCGTTGTGCTTACCATATTCAAGGACACTTAATATTTCATTACAAAACTGAACCGCAATTGAAACATTGTTACAAATGGACATAAATTCGCCTTCTAGGGATACAAAAACAAACAAAAATGCTGGGAAAAACGTTGATGTAAATTTCTGGACTGTTACACACATGCCAAGAATACAAAACGAACATAATTGCTGGGAAAACTTTGATGTAAATTTTGAACTGTTACACGCATGCCAAGAATACAAAACAGACACAATTGTCGGGAAAAACGTTGATGTAATTTCAGATTATTACACGCATGCCAGGAATACAAAATAGACATAATTTTCTAGAAAAAAAAACGTTGATGTAATTACGGCTATCAATCATACATTTAGAGTATGCATTCGTTGTCCACTAAACATGTGAACTTGTTGCTATACAAAATAAAAATCGCTATTACACGACCTCTAGAGTCCCTGTCCATATTACTCTCAATCGCAACCATAGATAATTAATACTCGTTGTTAGATAAGAATAAAAATCATTGTCATTCATAACCTCGGTCTAGTATGGAATTTGTGTCGACACGTATGATATCGTTGTGTAAAAGTAAAACATGAATTAAAATTTGCAGGGGAAAAAGATGTGTAGTCCATCCTTCCAGACATTGGTAAAGCATAGAAAGAACGCATGCATCATCAATCCAACTCAGGCAAGAATAACGCAATCAATCTGTATCGAAATACAATCAAATCAAGGAGGGGTGAACTCTACGGAGAAGGGATCGCTTCCCAATAGACTCACCAGGTGAAATACCTATTAAAGGTGAATTCAATGCTCTATAAAAATTAAGAGAATGTACACTTCACACCTACACAAGTTTGTTGTGTAAACAAATTTATCATTACCTCCATACATTATCACCGTGTATCGATTTACCATTGGCTGGGTAGAGAATTTACAACTACCAATTTCATTTACACATATTACATCTTATCAAGAGAAAATTAAGACTCCAAACAAATTACACCGATTATATTTGCTGGGTGAAAACAAGGTATTGAAGTGACTGTGTAGATAATTTACAAACTACTATTTTTTTTAAATTTACACATATTACATCTTATCACGCCTTGATGTTACTCTAGGTTTACTATCATGCCTATTGCCTAGTAAAAGCATGATTCCTGAGGAGGGGATCATTGCACGCCCTCATGGAGCAAGGCAATTAATAACTTGGACGAAATTTGTGCTTCCCGAGGTGGGCGTTCATTCGTCGAAATTGATGAGGACACTTGGTTGTGATGCCTTGGCACGGTTGGGTTATCTGTGCTGCAAAGGTTTCCTGTTTTGGTCGTCAAGCCATCGTGTCGAGATTGTGGGTGTTTTCCTTTAGCTTGTAGGCATCATTGTATCTGTGCCGGGTGGGTAGTCATCCCTTCTTGATTTTGCATACCTTCGACCAGTTACTGGATGTGCCGGCGTGTAGATTCGTTGTTATCGATGGCATGATCTGCAGGCGTTTTGTTGTCATCAGGTTGTGGAGTTTGACTATGTGTCATTGTCACTTTCCTGCTTAAAAACAAATTGCACTCTCTAGGTCATTGGCAGTCACAATATTGGGGATGTTACATTCTAGCTATTAAAAGGATTAGTATGGAGTATAGAAAAGCTATACATGGGATTGGAAAACTCTCAGTTTCTCTAGCCACAAACAAAAATCAATGGGCCTCCCAATACATTTTCACAATAAATAGAAGGACTATGGACCGATAATTGCAATAAATAAAACCAAGGCTAGACCATTGGTTACTCCAAAAAGTGCTCCTGCTAGCAATGACAAGAATATTGTCCTAGGAATCATAAATGTCTTCATAAAAATGTATGTGTAACAATAGCCTAGTATAAACTGAGCTATGTAGTCTCTAGTATAATTTACGAGCTGGCCTCTGTAAATAGAAATATCAACAATGAATATATTTTGAACATAAAAAATATATCATATAAAAAAATCATTTAAAATTTCCACTCTACATGTGGATACATTTAATTGCGCCAATGATCTGAATATGTGGATACATCATTGCATTGCTGAAAATGCAAACATGTACAAGATAAGAATATAAACCCAGATGAAACAAGCTACAAGGTTTTGAAACCACAACCAATTTATGACATTTTCAGGTAGGACAAATTTTCACCATATGGAACACAACCAAACAATGATTATTTGCTTAAAGTGGAAATGCACCCACCTTCATTACCAATAGTATGAATGCACATACATAGAAAAAAATACACTCAATTGAAAATCCAATGCCAGAATAGAAGAAAACAAAACATTATAGAAAAATCAAACAAACTAACCATGACAATCACAATTATTCCCATTTCACATCCAAGAAACCAAATTGTTCCCAAACCACCCATAACATTTTTTCTAATAATCATGCAATTCAAAAATTCAACTCAGTCAAACACTAAAAACATTGCAGAACAAACTTATATATCAAGTGATATGATGGCACTAAAACTCTAGTGAGTAAATTCATCAACTCTCTTCACTTGGAATAAAATGATTGATTATATTAGGCACCACATGAACATACCTAGTAATGGGTAATATGTGAACTAAACCATGGTATGAGTTCATATGGATGCATTGGAAATAACGTACTTTGGTCTTCACTTTTATATTGAACCTTTTGACAAGAGGTATAGGAGAAAAAAACTCAAAAATATAAGAGAGCCTTAGGATGATATTGCAAAGAATCTACCTATTTTCTCATGTATTTGGGTTTGTTTATTTAATATCCTCCTTTTCATCCATGTAATAAAATTAGGAACATAAAGAAAAACAAAGGGTTGCATTGTACCATAAAAGTATAGCACAAATGACAAGTAATAAGATATCTTGTTGAGCAGATGATGAAGACACTTGCATCGGAGGAAGACTTAATTGGCTCACAAAAAGAAAAAATATGACCAAATTGGATATGTTATTATAGGGTTTCTTTTATTCCTAAGAAAGTACAGTATCTATATGCATAAAATATATATTTGTAACCTTTAGTGCAAAATTTGAGAACCCATTCTATTTATCTTTCTGCATTTTTTGTAGTTATTACTAGCAGTGTGATGTTCATGTCATTTTTCAATTGCAGAAATAAGGTCTACAAAGGAACATTTTTGGGGTCCAAGTAACATATCAAGAGATAATTTATTTATGTAAACTGTCAGGGTTAGAAAATTACCTTTTCTGGTAAAAGATGAGAACCAACAATATAATTTAGGAAGTTTAACATATTTTTTGGTTTTATAGTACTCAATCCTTTTCAGGGAATGCTTTCATGATCAATGGATTTCAATGCCCTAAGCCTTTTGAAGTTGCCAATCTTCCTTTAAAATCATTAGCAATCAACATCACACATCCTAAATAAATTTTGAAAATTGTGATGAAATATAAAGCCAACTTGGTTGAGCATGGGTTCAAAGGTATTGTCTCATCTCTAAAATACCCTTCCTAAAAATGGGATTTCAAGGTTTAGAATATGAGTGCATAATCATAAATTAGGAAAAACAATGGCCCAGAGAGAATGAAATAGTGTCTTGCATTAAAAATAATTGGTCTTGATTACTACAGTATCTACAAGATTCACTATATTGCTTATATTGTGTTTGAAAACTTGATGGATGAATTCATAAAATAGAATGGGTTCAAAAGTATTGTCTCAGCTCTAAAACACCCTTCCTAAAAATGGCATTTCAAGGTTCAAACTATGAGTGCATAATCACAAATCAAGAGATACAATGGCCCTGGGAGAATGCAATAGTGTCTTGCATTAGAACTAAATGGTCTTGATTTCTACAATATCTATAAGATTCACTATATTGATTCTATTGTGTTTAAAAGTTGGATGGATTCATGAAATAGAATGGTTTTATTAGTAATTTATGCATTTCTTTTGTGAAGTTTTCAAATATCAATAAGAAGGGGAGAATGTGGACTGATTTTCATTTGATTTATTGGTATATCTAATTTTTAGATTTCCTTAAAATGTTTGGTAAGATGGCTATGCAATGGATTTGCTACCATTATTTTGCAGGATAGTCTAGCTCTTGGGGAGTTGATGTTTGTGGTAGATTCCTATGATTCCAAGACAATTGTTGTATTGTTTTTATTGGTCTTGTATATGTTTCTCCTACAATTGTAAGTAGGAAAAAAACACATGAATAAAATGAAGTTTGTTTAAAATTTTGGGATATTTTTTTTATGTTATGGTTTTTACAATGAAAATTGATTGGGTTCTTTATCCCTCGACTAGGATAACCTAGTCATTGAAAATTATGTCAATGAGGAAAATTCAAAGGGCCTGTATAGGATGTTCAATCGCATTTATCAAGGAAATATTTTTCAAACTATCTGAATGGATAAATTGATTTGAATTGAAGAAATGAGTGCATGATTTTTGGTGGTGGGGTAGGAGGTAGATAAGAACAACCACATAAGTAGAAAACACTGTTTATGTGTATGTTGTCACCATATATCCATGAAATTATTTATTGTTCTTCCTGGTATTTTTTTTTAGGAATGGCTACTGTAGGTACAACATATACAAACTCCACTACTTCTGTAGACATATATATTATGTTCTTAATTCCTAGGTAAATATAAACATCATTATTTCTTTTATACATCCTATTATGTAGTTAACCACATAAACATCAACAACACTTAGTGTCTAGCCATGCAGTTGCAAAATATAATTGTTCTAGGTAACAATGTAATAATTTTGATAGGATTTATCATCAACATGGTCTCTCAAAATCTTTAAATAATTTATTTTTGGCATATGTGCCTTTGGCGTACAATATTTCTCACCAACATGGTCTCCCAAACTATTTGAATAATTTATTTTGGGCAATATTCTTTTGGCATACATTTTTTCTCCATTTGATTGGAGCCAATTTCTCTATTTAGGGATCTTGGAAGAAGGATATCCCATGCCAAATCAAGATCATCCCACCTCTACAAATTCAATGGTGGATATTACTAGCGATTCTATGCTTTTAAATTGATATGTTCTTGAATTTTAAATTTTTCTTGTGAATTGGGTGATCACCTGAAACCCTAAACCCTAAAGTGTTGATTTTTCTCATTGGTTTCCTTCATTAGCCTAAAATTACAATATTTTATCTCTTTTGTATCCCAGTCAAATTTATTGGTACCTAAGTGTTGCATGAATGATATTTTTTTCATTGGTGAGGCCTTCTACAAGAGGAGAAAATTGTCACTTTGTCATGAAAATGGGGAATTCGGATACCTTTGGAACCAAATTGTTTGTACAAATATGTATTGTGTCATCCAACTATTCACTCCAAACCCAAAACCCTAAATCACTGAAATTTTTAGTAGTTCTCCTTAACACCCTCAAGTTCTAATATTTTGTCTCTTCTTTATCCCAAACACATTTCTTGGCATTTGAGTGTTGCATGGATGATATTTTTTTTTTAAGTTTCTTAATATGTATGTCATGCCAAGATTTATCCTTTTCTTTATGTAATTCCTGGTGGAAACTAGCTATGATCCTATCTTCTTCCAGTTACGTAAGTTGAGACAATATTTCCTGCACTATGCCTCTTTCAGTCATGTTTTTAATAGCTTCAATGCACAAACTAGGTATCAAATACTCTAAGGGAACCACTTCTTCCTGTCCATACACCAATCTGAAAGGTTTCTTCCCTGTAAGCTTCTTGCATGTAGTTCTATAAGCCCATAGTACTGCTGGTACCTTCAAATCCCAGTCATCCTTGTTCACATTACACATTTTAGTTAAGGAATTCTCTAATATATTGTTAAACACTTCCATTGTTCTATTGTCTTGAGGATGATAAGGAGTTTTCTTCTGTTGAGGTATCTCAAATTATTCATTCATTGCTTGGATTCTACTATTGATAAAATGAGCCCCCTGATCCCTCATCAGAACTCTAGGGAAACCAAATATTGTGACTACTTTCTCAAATAAGAAGTGTGTTGGAGTTTCTGTGATGCAATCCTTTACTGGTGTTTCTTCAACCCATCTACTTAAATACTCTATCATTGTAATTATATACCTTTCTCCTGATCTTCTGGATGATGGATCAATTGTTCCTACAAAATCTACTCCCCACTTGTCAAACACTTTCAAATTTAACTGAGGTCTCAGTGGCATCTCATCCCTCATGGATGGATTTCCAACCCTTTAACGGACATCACAATTATAAAAATACTCCTTGACATCCTTGTGAAATTTTGGCCCCCATAATCCTACGTGCAATATCCTTTGTGCAATGGCTTTCCCGGCATAATGTCCTCCAACTATTCGTTCATGTGCTTATGCAAAAATGATAGGGAGTTCATGCTCCATAAAACATTTCCTCAAAATGTTGTATGCACCAAGTTTGTTCAAGTGACCTGCAATCAGTTGGTAGTCTCCATATCTAACTACCAAATAATTCTTCTACACAATAGTAAATTCCTTTGGGGTAAATCCTGTACTAAAAAAATCAATAATCTCAACAAAATATTCACTAGCAATCTGTACTGAAAATAATTGTGCATCAAGGAAATTGTCCTCCAACCTTCTTGGTTCCTCTCCATTAGTTATCCTTTATAGATGATATGGTCCTTCATTCAATCTTCTAGGTTTCAACACAACTTCAAAATCAAACTCCTGAAACAAAAGTAACCATCTGCATATTCCTCCTCCCAACACTAGATTTGATTCAGGTGGATATTGGTGGCCACCCACCTGGTCCAAATTCCAACTGTCTCATCTTGACATTTTTGAATTCAGCATGTTTCTCTGTAATGGGGGAATTTCTTTGTAATTGTGGGTTATTCACTTACAGGGTTGTCCTAAATCCATATACAACATCCAGGTGGATATTGGTGGCCGCCCACCTATTCCAACTGGCTTATTTTGGAAGATTCCATGTTAGTACATCTTTATGTACTTTGAGGTCCATTTTAGGTCTCTAAAAAATATTTTATTGTCTTTCCACAGTCAAATTGTAGACAAAGTGAGATTTTTATGGCATAATGTGTAGCTCTTGAAAAGAAATTTCCAATGAGCTATCACATGCCTAAAACGAAGATCGTATGCAAAAGTTACGATCCCAAGAAGTTAATGTACTAACTTACCCCAACGAGGCCCACATGACTTTTGGTGCTTCATCTCCTAGGGTTACGTTTTTAGATGTCTAGGGTTTTGGCATTCATGTTTATCATAAAAGGGTCTTCATAGCCTCATTGTAATAATCTTTTGGTGAATGAGCGTAGTCATCACATCTCTTCTCATAGATAAAGTTTCCACCATTCTAGTGAGTCTTGCACTCTATATTTTTACAGTCTCTGTACATTTATTTCATTAATAGAAATCATGTATTATTGTATTTCTCTATTTCTAGTAATTTTTATGTGTATTTCATTATAATATCTCTTCTTTCATTTCGTTATGAAAATAATCTCGATTAGTGGTATCGGAGCAGGTTGCTCTTGATCATTTTTCAGTGCATGTCCTTGATGATTTCTGAGTATAGCAAGTTGGGTCTTGATATTGTCTCTCTTGAGGAAAATCCCTCTCACATGCCCAAGAAACCCTCTATGGCAAAATAAAATAAAAATGACAGAACATAAGATTCTATTAACATGTTGCTTGAGAAAGATCTCTCGTGACAGAGGGGCGAAGTTATGGATATTTTTTCCCACATCCTTCAACACTTGATGATAGAAATGAGAGCATCTTCATAAAGAGACCACTTTGGAGGAACTTCTCCCTTCAAGGTAGAAATTCATTTTGATATTCCCATATTTGAAGGTTAGATAGATGCAGATGCCTTAGAAAAATGGTAAAATCTACTAGAAGGTTATTTGTATGTTCAAAATTTTTCCAACAGGGAAAATATCACCTTCGCACTCTTCAAGGCCTTCCCCCATGTCAAACATTGGTGGGAAACTTATTGGGAGCAAATTTCCACAAAGGAATCTAGAATATATGGGGTCGAGCCCACTTGGGGATTTTTTGTGGATGTGCTCAAGGAACAATACTACCCTTTTGATAAATATCAAGACCAATACATGAGATGGACCACACTGTGGCAAGAGAAGAGCCAAATAGTGTTGGATTTCACAAATAATTTCCATACCTTGTGCACGAAGTTGGGTATCAAAGACTCCGAGCAACATCTGGTTCTGAAATACCTTGGTGCTTTGCATAGGTACATCCAAACCGAAATGGATTTCCTAAACAACTCATCATTAAGAGATGCCAATCGATATGTTTTCAAAGTTGAGCATAAATTTAGGCACCAGAACAAATGGGATTTCGGGTCTGCAAATCCATAACAACCAAAGCATGGTAAAGGCAACCCTACCCAACAACCTCCAGACAACCATTCCAAGAGATAAGAAAAGAAGGGTAAATGAAAGATGAAGAATAACACTAGGAAGTGGTGCGACTTCCACAATATCCCCTGGAACAACACCGATGAATGTTGCTTGAAATAGTCATTAGTGCTCGAGGTCAAAGAAAAGGATCCAAACCCTGATTCAAAATCTGATCCAGAAAATATTGAAAACATATAGATCATCAATGTAGACCCTAATGCTATTGTCGTGACTGCAACAATTCAGCTAGAAGAACTAGTATATCCTAAAGAGGGGGAGCGCCTCTTCCATTCATAGATGTGGTTTAAGGGGACCTCGTTGCATTTAATTATTGATAGAAACATCTAGAATAACCTCATTTTAGTTGAGGTCTTCAAACAGTTGGGGTTGTCTAGAACATCACACCCGCAACCATACCACATCAGGTGGCTTCACCAGGGATGATATCTTTGTGTCATCCAAGAGTGTTGCATTTCCTATGGCATCCAACTGTTCAAGGATGAGGTGGTGTGTGATTTTCCCCTCTTGATGTCTGTGATGTTGTTTTGGGCCAACCATGTATGTGGAAACACCATGTTGTTTATGAGTCTCGACCCCATAGTGTAATTATTACTTTAGGTCATCAATTGAAGAAATAGACTGGTCTCGACAATGGAATAATTTTATTACATGGGGAGTGGAGAACAGCCAATGGAAGGAGGAAACTAATTTCCTCAAGAAATCATGAATTCATCATTTTCTAGGAGCTCCCCAAATTGTAGAATTCGATGGATGGAAAGAGGAAGCTACAAAGTTCCTCGTAAGTCTCTATCAGAGTGGATACCTTTGGATCAAGTACCCATTTGTAATCATAGGAGGTTTGATCTGTAGGATCACGGGAATACAACATGGGGGCACACTCATTCCTAAAACTCTAAATACTAATGATTGGCTGCAGACCCTCACAGGTGAAAAACATTGGCCAAGAATTTGAAAGGGTTACTAATTAACAGAGTAATTTAACTCCATTCCAAGTGGACATGCATTATAGTTTCCCTATGCTTTATAGCTACTATTCTAGTTTCATATGTTAATCTCACGATGTTAGAACCAATTGGCCAAATAATCTAGTAGGGATCACAGTTTTACTTGGAAGAACATTTAGCCACATTAATCAAAAGCAATTGTGTCAATTGTCAAGAGTATGGACGGGCCATCGAATTACTAGCAATTCTAATATGGATCTCCATGATTCAAGTTGACCCTTTTGGGTAACCTTCATTCAATTTAAAGAAGATTCCAACTATGAACAAATGCACTTCTTTTGCACCTGAAGTAGTGAGAACATCTAAGGATCCACCATCAAAGATAATATTCAAGTGTTGGGTGAACCGTCTCAAGAATGTATCCTTTAAATGGAGAGTTGAACAAAATCTTTGTCAAGCCCTACCTCCCAATGCACACATTCAACTAGGACTTGAATACACCAAATTGTGGTGTGGAATTAATGGAGGGTCACCACTCGAAGAGCTAGCCTATGAATCAATGAAGTTCCAAATATTTCAAGAGCTGGACAAAAAAGTGGGGTTCCAAAAAACAATCCCACCAGATGTACTAAGTACTGAATCAACCATCATAACACCTTTGACAGATGGTGAACAAGAATAAGAAAGGGAAACATTGTTTTATACACAGCCATTTATTCGGAACTTGGATGGAGAAGCAAGTCCTCAAGTGAAGCAAACCCTGAACAAAATAAAGAAATAAGAAAAAATGATTAAAGGTAAGTAATCTATTACTGTTAATGCAGTTTTTGATGATGTAAATATGTTGTGGCAGGAAACATTTCAATCATATGCAACCCTCGACTTCCGTAATCCACAAACAATACAAAATATTTTCGACTTTACAAACAAGTTAGTTGAGAGAGATCGACAAAGAGAAAAGGATCAAGCATTTATTGAAAACATATTAAAGTTGAGCATTGTCCCACAATTCCAAGAAGCTATAGCCAACATGAAAGAAAAGAGTCAAAATGGAAATAAAACCATATCATCTCCAGAGAATCAAATTGAAACAAGAAGACAAAGGAAGCAAAGGATGGATGAGAAACAAGAATGTATAATAGGTCAATCGACTCCAGTCGAGACATGTTGGTCGAAGTTCGATCGACCCAAGCTTAGTAAGAATTCAATTACAAAGAATTCATGCACATGATGTGTCAACCTTACCAAAAAATATCCTCCTCTTGGGGCGAAACCAATCATTCAAGAAAAAGAAACAATGAAGAAGTTAGGGAAGAAAAGAAATAAAATCAGAAGAATCTCTAAACAAATATCATCCGAGGAAAAAATTTTGGATAATAGCAAAAAGGGAAGTGAGGAGCTCTCAGGGTCAGAGGAAATCAACACTAATATGCAAAATGGAACCACTAAGAAAGAAAAAATTTCAACAATTCCCGACTTACACCAACCAACAGCTGAACCGAATCAAGCAAATCATCCAGTATAAAATACACCAGATCAGGTAGGGAAAAATGGTACAAACGTTCAGGGATCATAGCACAATCACCGTGCATAAAAGATAGTTGAGGCACAACCATTGAATAATCCAGTATCATGAGAAAAATCTCATCACAAAACAAGAAAAGATAATTAAAATCAATAGATGGATCGGGAAAATCCTACTAGTTTGATAGGAGAATAAAAATAAGCAACTGACATAGGAAACAAATCAGCACTATAAAATCCTTCAAGTCATATTGACATGAAAGAGAATTCCAACGAGCCTGATAAAGGAAAGGATGAAAATGAAAATAATAAAAATGGAAATATACAACTAGAATATGGACAACACAATAAAGCAAATCAAGGCAACAAACAGTCCAAAGAAGGCTTATGTTGGAAGATTGGTTGTTTTCATTGATGTCAACCCTAGTCATGGGTTTTGGACCGCAAGATTGATGAAGGTATTTGGACATGAAGGAAAATGCACATGCAGATACAACACCCATGGATGGATAGTATAAATCATGTTGTTTCCGGTGGTATGTGACACATCACGTGGATCCTCATGGTTGAGGAGAAATGAATTTTTGAAGATGACAAAGTAAATTGAAGAAGGGAATACATGTAGGCCCTGAAGATAATTAAAGAAAAGAATTACAAAATAAGAAAGTGTTAGGTCAGCCCTAATGTTAAAAGGAAGTGACATAAATTGTATAAATAAACATCATTATATATTCATTTGATACAAAGTTTAATTTCAGAGGAAATAAGAAGAAAAGAAGGC
>ML809796.1:51537-64708 GCA_009831015.1 Picea engelmannii | reverse complement strand
AAGAATTGAGTAATTTCATAAATTGAAGAAGTCTCGGGAAGAATTATTAGGTTCTATGTGATGATTGGTTGATGGTGATGATTTAATGTAAAGTTTTATTATCTCTCATATATTCTTGGGTGGAAGGAAGGGGCAAGGATGGAGAGTTCAAATATCTCTTGATATTGGAGGATTGCATCTTCCTGTTGGAGGTTTATCCCTTCGTTTACATTTGGAAGTTGTAGCTACCTTTGGAAGTCATTACTTCCCTTGAACAATAACTATTGATTATTTCTCATATATTGTGAATGGTGTTTTGGTGTAACTCTTATACTATTGTTCATTGCTCATTGGATATAATTGAATGGTTTAATTATAAGTTCAAAATAGTTTTAATTTGTACTTGATACTGATTCACCCCCCTCTCAGTATCAACAGCTTCGACATAGACAAATAAGAAGGAAAAAAAAAGAACAAAAAAATCCAACCAAGGAAAAGAAGAAGGACACTACTCCAAAGTCAATCACATTCACAACATTTAAACCAGTTGGGTCTAAAGAACCACTAGTAAAGACATAATTTGACCCAATAGTCACGTCAGATGAAAAAATAATGGACTTATACAATAACGTATCTAAAGAAGAAAAAAATAGGTGGAAGAAGGCCCTAAGCAAAAGAACGTGAATTAAAGCAAGAAGGATCAAAGAGAAATACATACTAAAAAAATATTTTCACCTTCCAAAAGAACAATTGGGAATTGACCATTCGACGGAAGGAGTCAATCCTCTTGTTGCAATGAGGAGCCTAATTGAAGTAGTCATATCCACAGGGGAAGATAAACAAGCAGGAACCCAATACTTAAGGCAAGAAGATAAAAAGTTCAAGAAGATGCATAAAAATTCAATAAGATATACTCAAATTCAGTTATCCCAACAAACAATAGTAATCTTGTAGTCCAAGATGGAGAAATTTAAGGTGGTACAAGAACAAGTCGATATGGCCATTTCATAGGAAGCCACTCTAAGCACAATACTCAACAACTGGCCAACATATTTTTCTGCACCACATACAACAAACTCAAAACAAAGAAAATTGTAATCGCCGACCTGAAAAGAGCCCGACATTTTTCCACCATTGAAAAACCCAAACATGTTATATCCATCCAAGTAGAGAAAGAAAAAGTGACCAAGCTAGACCTGACATGAAAAAATATAGAATGGATGAAAGAGGAAAGAAAAGATCATATGGTAACATATTAAGTGGCAAGGAACCTCGCTAGAATAAAAGAGAAAACTTAGGAAATGAAGAAGAATGTCAACCCTTAATTCACCTCTGTAAATGAAGCGCCCTTGACATAAAAGATAGAAATTTTGAGACAGATGAAGAAAATGGAGATACAGGCTCAACATTCAGTCGATGAATGTAAAATGTTCTCCAATCATTTTCTACATTCAGCCCCGACCATTTATCAAACAACATTCAAAAGGATACCATAGTCCCCTGTAGATTAGTCGAACATGCCATCAGCATACCGAAAAGCCTTCCACTTATTCAATACTGCACCTTCCGAATCAAGCATGCCCTCTTGTAGTCATCAATCCAGAACCCCTAAAGTAATCATTGAAGTGTCTATAAAATCACATGATCCAAAAAGAGTAGAACCCGTACTAGCCAGTGTAAAAATGCAGAGTGTGAGGCCCCTCGGGACATAAATGAGTACCTAGTGCAACCATCAGGAAATCTATGAAGCAGACAAATCATAGTAGGACCTGACATCAACATCCTATGCTATATTCTTCTTTCTCTCTCTCTCATTCTCTTTTTTTAATAACCTCAAAGAGCACATAGTAGAATTTGGTTTTTTATTTTTTTACACTCACCTCTTGCTCATAGGTGATTTTAGGGGTGAAATTTCGCTCATGGGAAAAATTAAGGGGTTCCAAATTTTTATTGGGTGATTTTTTTGTATTATAGTGGTTTTTTAAAACTTATATTATTCATCCCTAATTTATTTAAAAAAAAATCATATAGCGGGTTAGCCCATGTTTTTATGAGGAAGAGAGGAAGAAAACTATATTTCACCCATTAAATTTGGAGCTACAAGCTCCCATTCTACCATTTTTAAAAAATATGGCAAATTTTGGTAGCAACTTCTCCCTCACATTTGGTATAAATCATGGTTTACAGTTTAATTCAGCCCAATTTCATGGTATGGGAAAGTACAGTATTCCATTCGTCCGATTTCCAAAGAATAGGCGGATTTTTGTTAGCGATTTCACCCTCCCATATGCTATAAATCATGTACGATTTCTTGGTGGAAAAGTGAACCATTGAGAACTATTTATTCACAAAGTTTGGAGGGTATTTGGATGAGGGTATTGCCAAGACAAACAAATAGCAGGAGTCTTGAATCTTTGATAGTGTCTGGATATCCAGAGGAAATCACAAGAAGCTATTAAGAGGAAATCACACCTTCATGAATCATATTTCTTTGAGCAATTGTTTATTGTAGATTTAAGTAATTGAAAATATATTGTATCATGTTCTTTTTTAATTTAACATCAGGGGAATATGTGATATATTTCAATGAACTATTATTGTTTATCCATCTAGAATGGTAAATATACAACAATTTTGTGCAGCTATAATTTCTACCATTGCTTTCTTAAGTACAATGTATAAGTTATAATAGGATGTCTACGTGAGAGCATCTCTTTTAAAAATTTTGTATCCCTAGAAATTGAGCTCTCTTTTACAATTTTTTTATCCCTAGAATAATTAACCTATGTCGATAGTATAATTAACCTATGTCGAGAAATGTCTCCCAAAAACTTTGCGAAAGCTCTTTGTACACACAAAAAAAATCCCAAACTCTTTACTATACTCTTGTTTTATCTAAAAACCTCTCCACATTCACACAAAATGAATACATGTCAATGATGTTCTTGTGGGTTTTTACATTCGTGTATATACAATCCCAGGACTTGGAGAATGGGATGGGAACACTTGCACCTCTTTAAGATTTCTTTCATACACTTTTTCATTGTAAATTTTCTTTCCTTAATTCTCCATTTTTTTTCCTAACAATTATATTTTAAAAGAAAAAGAGGTTTCATGGTGCAAATCTTATCACTTTTAATTACTTAAACATTTGGCTAGTTGTGTGTCTTGGAGAATCCTTGGAAGCTTCCGTCAATTTATTCTATAAGTAAGATTTGAATGGTATCATTGTATGAAACATTAGATAAAATAACAAATTAACCTTGACCTTGGTATATGCATCAATTATCTTGTACATTTCTAGTCTATTTTAGTTTGGATCAAATGAATTTATTGCTATTCTATAATTTTATGGTTTCAAACCCTTACAATGCTACATTCAACTAGGAGCTTAATATTTAGAACAATGCTTTGATCCATTAATTTTTTTTGAAAAATATTGTGAATTCGTTGTAAATGAGGGAAAAAATAATAGAAGCTATGTGTCATAATTCATCCTGAGTCTAGAAGAACAATGATCTGCATATATATTTGATAGAAAAAAAGTCATTAAACACCAAATTGGGTAATGAAATTGAAAATTCGTTGTAGATGTTGGAAATTTAAGCAATAAATAGGTGATAGGAAGAAATCACATGGACGCGTATGGTGGAGATGGATAGTCTCCTACATAGTGAAATAAAACATCAAAGTGGGAAATTGAACAAAAAGACACACCTCACCCAATGGAAAACCACAACGAAAGACTGTGCCAGTTCCCTTTTATCGAGGAAACAAGCTACGGAGAAAGTGAGTCTGTCAATACCTTTAACATGCCATTTATTGTTTAGTCGGTGTTGGAAATATGAAAACTAATAAAAAAATGCATGAAAAATCATGATTTAGTACATCGAGAATATGGTTTTTCAAGGTTTGGTGGAACCCTATAGTAAGGCCTCAAACTCACTCTCCAATGGTGTGGAACATAAAAAAAAAATTAAAAATTAAAAAACAAGTATTTTGTTTCTCCTATGTTTAGCATTAGAGATTATAAAATATTTGTAGTCAATGAAGAAGATATATGATTCAATGGTAAATCAAATGCAATATACCTACCAATACAATATAATATGAGTTATATTGTTGTGATCCATGGGAGGTTTCAAAGTTAGAGGATTATGATAAAATTGATTTTGATATGTTGTGTCATTTTGAGACATTCATGAGACCATATAAGGAGAAAGGATCCTATCTGAATGATCAGTTGGATCTAAAAAATGAGCATCACCCATAATCTCATTGGCAAATTTGGTCATTCAATTTCCTTTTTGGAAATAGTTTTAATGATCCTCTATTATGAGATAAGATCCCAATGTCATAAAGGCATCATGGAGAATGGATGCATGTAACATCAATGTTCAAACATATAGAACATCCAAACACATACTCATCATATATGGATGGGAGAAACCCAATCCAAGTGCCCAATGCCCATATTCATATATATAATAATTTTACATATGATAGAATGGGGAGAGCCTAGCCTCTACTTGTAGCTCAATCACAGAGTAAAAAGAAACCATGGAAAAATAGCCTCATTCCCATAAATTCCCCAATGACCTTATGCAAACCAACCCAAGAAATTATGCATGTCTTCCTCCTACATCCTTTTTCCATTCTTTGTCTCACCAAGGCAATATAAGTCACTCCCTTGTGCCCTTCCTTTACACAATCACAAAACTCATTGTATTTTCTCCTTGGTTACACTTCTTGGTTCCAAGTCTTGGTGATTCCCCCTTTTTTGTCCCCTATCTCATTATCCACTTATTTAAATGAGCCTTTCCTTTCTCTTGGACAATCATGTTGCACTAACTAGACCCAAGTATCCTCAAGATGACACATTCCAATGAACTACTTGTTGGGTCCATGTCCAAGTCATCTACCCTAGTCAATCTACTTTCCAAGCCATATTGAGCATGTCAAGGTTGTGCCTCCATCCACAACTCCATCCACACCCAAGTGGAATCAAGGAATCCATTCAATATGTGCCTAATGGTTGTGTTCCCAATTAAGTATGCCCAATGAGTGTGGTTCATGATTGCAATCCATGGAAACTTGTTACCCAAGGCACCTCGACCATCCATCACAACCTCCAAGAGTGGAACACCTAAATATATCAATTTGTATAAGTATTGGAAGTCCAAATCCTCAATCCTCTAGTCGAGTCTACCCCTCTCCTTGGTGCATCCAACTTGACTCCATTTAGAATGCACCCTATCCATTCGTAAGAGTACCCAAGTGCTATCCACAATGTTCCTTGTCTTTTTTTAGGAGTTCCCAAGTCTTTGTAGCCTGCCATGTCTATTTGCAGGAGCACTCAAGTCTTTGCATTGCACCCTATCTATTTGTAGGAACACCCAAGTCTTCACATTCTATCCACATCATCTTATCAATGGGCCAAAACATCTATTCCATGTATTCTTTGTTAAGGAAACCAAAAAATTATCCTTGTCTCTGGGATAATGTATGGTTTTGGAGCGCACCATTCCAATAGGCCAAGATGTCTCCACCGAATCATCCTTCTAGCACGGTCATCTACATCAATTTGGTAGAGGTTCTTGATTCCACTCTACATGAAGGAATTATAGACTTCCCCACTAAAAATCATTGTCATCCTCGACAACATCCCAAGAACCTTCAATACTCAAGTCTATCCATGCATATATTCACTACCAAAGACAACTAGAAGCCACATATTTCATGCCAATCGCTGCTAGAAACCCCAATTTTTCATAATTCTACTAAATTAGCATGCCCAATTGCTCCACATTGTTCATGAAACAACTGTCATGGAACTATGCTCTATCCACTCCATGGAAAAGTTATGTCTTCCCAATAGTGTCAAAAATTTCTCTAGTCATTGTTTCCTTCCACTATTGTGGTTGCACTCTTATCCACTAGTGATGTCGTTGTATCCTACAAATACAATCCTATCTTCATCTAACCCATCCAAGTCTACTACTGCAACATTACTTGAACCAACTTTTCATGCACATATACATAAATCTCTATGTCTTGTGATATTCAAGTGGTTGATCCAACTATCCTCCCAAGTCATGAGAAATGCACATCCTCATGCCCAACTAATATTTTCATGATATGATTCAATATTCTTGTACAATTCTTATCGGACCAAGGAAAATTCCTCAACTCAACTCCAATAGTCAAGTCACTTTCCACAACTCAACCTCCAAATAAAGGTGGAAAGTGGCCACCAACACCACTACCCTAAAGTGAAACAACAACATATCCAATAAGTTATAAGTCAAATGAGACATCTAAAATAATTCCATGCATCTTACAAAAGAGAGGTGCATTCACACCAATACATCAATGACCTCCAACAAATGACCCTTTTGATCTTTGGGTCATCCGAAAATCATCTGCAAGCTTTCCTTGTAGTGTGTTTCCTCAGACTGAGTCCCATACCAAAGGTGGGAGAGAAATGTCCAATTCACTTGGTCTGTGTTCCTAGCTACTCCATATAGGATGTATGTCAACATTTTCTTTTTCAACTCCTTCTCCAACTCCACAACTCAACAATTCTTCTAGGGATCCCATGCACTAGTTCCTACATCTTGGACACCAATATTTCCAACTCATTGGTTCTACTAAGGAGAGGATGGCCTACTACCATCGCAATTTCCACAAAATAACTCCTCTAAAGTCTTCCCCTTTCACCAAGATTATCACCTTCAAGTTCCCTTAGAATCCACTACCTACTTCATGGTAGCATGCCACCCAATGCTTCAATTAGAAAAAACAAAAGAGGTAGGTGGATACCAAGGCCACATCCAACAAATGCCCCAAATGTTTTCCCTGTTTCCACCAAGGGACTCATCCAAGTACCCTGATGCTCCAAGATTCCATCCACAAGTCTTCCCAAACCTACGATAAAGGCACGTAAAATATTTTTTGGTGGTTTTTATGTTTGTTTTTAGTCGTTTCTCGACACATGGTTTTCACCAATGGTTTTCTAATTCTGGTTAAGGAATTAGGGTTGTTGATTAATCTCCTTCAATGAATAAGGGGTTTTCTATGCCAAGATATCCTATATATATTGTATTGTAAACAATGAACATATATGATGAATAAAGAATTAGAGGTGTGACTCTAAACGGGTTGTTGGTTTTTCCGATTTGGATTTCCAGGATAAAATCTATGTGTAATGTGTGTGTGTGTCATTATATCTTTTCTGTTTTTATTAAGAATCTATTTGCATTAATTAATTATAGAATATTAAAATCTACAATTTTTAAGGTTTAGAATAAAAATATTGGCAATATGAGGATTATGGAAAACAAATCCTTGCATCTTTACATATTTATGCTTTACGAAAAGATAAAGTTAAATGGGTGGTATTGAGAAATCAACTTGTACAAAATATTATAGTTAGGTAATCTAATCAACATAACAAACTTCAACTTGTGATGATAATAATAGAAAAAGTATATTCTTATATTTCAGGTATTGTTGGTGATGTCCTTAGGAAATAAGGAAAAATCATTTAGTCAAATCTTTGGTATCGAGGAGTTGCTAACCATTCGACTCCATGCCTCCCTAACCCATGTGCTTATCATGATCTCAAGTGGCATATGACCAATAAAATTCACAAGAAACATATGTTTTTACATCAATTATAATCATCTTTACACTAATTAACAATAATATCAATGGACATGTCCTTATGATTTCAAGTGGCAGTGGGAATTTTATTGGGAGGATTTTCATATCCTTATAAACCTTAAGAAAAATATTTATATGTGCCTTGGTATCACCATTGTTCTTGTAATTACCAACAATAACATTATCATCGACATTTATAATATAATCATATCAAATGATTTAGAATTAGAGTTGGGGATATTGATAATAGGTTCTTAATGACCTCATGGCAAATGGTAAAAAGATAATAGTAGGCCAATATGATCAATGAAATAAAAAGTAATGGTGAAAATCATGAATTTGGGATGCATGCACAAGGTCATTGCACAAAAATGTGATTTTTACAACTTTGTATGAGAGAGATATGTAATTCTTTTTATACTCAACATGAAGTTGACATGTGGCATTTCAAAAAATATTAATAACAAAAAAAATTTCCATGTCAACCATAAATAAAATATTTCAATGTCCACATCAAGTAAAAAAACTATATCAACTTTATACATGCATGCATACATACATACATACATACAAAGATGATGGATTTACAATGATTCTGTGTGTGTGTGTCACATGTGATTTGCTCAGTGCTCAACATGGAGTTAACATGTTATATATATATATAATCATAAAGAATCATGGGGTTCACATGTACTATATATAAATAATCATCAAAAATACATCTTAACTCCGAATTTATCAAATCCTTTAAGATAAAAACCTTTTTAAATAGAAAACATTTTTTGGAAAAATTTACAGTTTGAAAAATTTAATCCTTTTCAATATATATGGTAGATCCAAAATTAAAATAAATACATGCTAATTACATTACATCAACATTAAATTTTTACATCTCAATTTTAAACTTTTAAAATTAACATACACCTTCATCGTTTAAAATCATAGAAATATCATTTAAATTTTAAATGGGAAGCATTTTCATTTAGAATTACCAAATTTCTTTAAATGGGAGGCATTTTCATTTAGATTTACCAAATTTATTTTTCCTTTATAGAGCTCACCCTCCCAACCATAGAATAATTACCCTATGTCGAAAAATGTCTCCCAAAAACTTGGCCAAAGTTCATTGTCATTTAGGATTACCAAATTTCTTTAAATGGGAGGCATTTTCATTTAGAATTACCAAATTTTTGTTCCTTTATAGATCTCACCCTCCCAATGATAGAATATTAACCTATGTCAAGAAATTTCTCCCAAAAACTTGGCCAAAGCTCCTTGTACACATACACACAAAAATCCCAAAATCTTTACTATACTCTTGATTTAACTAAAAAAACTCTCCAAATTCACATAAAATGAATACACTTCAATGATGTTCTTGTGGGTGTTTACATTCGTGTATATTAAATTCCATGACTTGGAGAATGGGATGGGAACAATTGCACCTCTTTAAGATTTCTTTGATACACTTTTCCATTGTAAATTTTGTTTCCTTAATTCATCCATTTTTTTTTCTAACAATTATATTTTAAAAGAAAAAGAGGTTTCATGGTGCAAATATTATCACTTTTAACTACTTAAATATTTGGGTAGTTGTGTGGCTTGGAGACTCCTTGGATGATTACATCAATTTATTCAATGAGTGAGATTTGAATTATTTCATTGTATAAAACATTAGATAACAGAACAAATTAACTTTGACCTTGGTATATGCATCAATTAACTTGTACATTTCTAGTCTATTTTAGTTTGGATCCAATGAATTATTTTCTATGCTATAATTTTATGGTTGCAAACCCTTACAATGCTACATTCAACTAGGAGCTTAATATTTGGAACAATGCTTTGAGCCATTAATTGTTTTTGAAAAATATTGTGAATTCCTTGTAAATGAGGTGAAAATAATAGAAACTATGTGTCATAATCAGTCCCAAGTTCGGAAGACCAATGATCTACATATATATCTGATAGAAAAAATGTCATTAAACACTAGATTGGGTAATGAAATTGAAAATCCATTGTAGATGTTGGAAATTTAAGAAATAAATAGGTGATAGGAAGAAACTAGATGGAAGTGTATGGTGGAGATGGATAGTCTCCTACATAGTGACATGAAACATCACAGTGGGAAATTGACGCAGACGCACGCGCAGACTACATCCACTCACAGGATCGTTCAATTTCCAAGTGAGCCGGATTGGCTCCTTTTGATTCCTTGTTGGAATCTCTGATGAAACCTGATCCATAGGTCCTTCTATGTTCTCGGAGGCCTCGCTAAAAATGATCGCTCCCTCTGTGCTTTCAACAGGAACATCAACTTCAGATTTCAGAGTCTCCTAGTTCCTGTTGTCGAGAACCTCCATTCTCATGATCCATCAAATTCTGATTCGCCAAAACGGCTTCAACAGTATCTAGCCCCCAGGGCTATCTTCTGGTCCATGTGACCACTGTTCATATAACCATGACCCTACCTCATTCGGGGCTTGTCGCAACTCACTACTCGTGGGTTCGTGTACCTAAATTCTCAACTCTCTCCTCTCAATCTCGCGATATCCGAATCCGCGATAAGGGTATAGCTCCCTTGCTGTCAGTACCTTTCACGCATGACCATCGGCTAGGCTTCCCATTAGCGCCTCTCGCCTTTCGCCATTTTGCATGTCAAGAGGTTGGAATTTCTTCCCTTTATCTTACGAAACCCTGAGACATGAAAATTCAACAGGGTGTTGACTTCCTTCAGCTCCTCGCAACTTCATGAATTGGAGCACTCAAAGCTTGGGTTTTCCTGCAGATGGAGAATTATGAGTCCCTCTTGGTACTCAGTCTGCTCAAGCAATCTTTTGCTGAGAGTTTCAGGGTGTTCAGTAACCCTGCAAGAATCCTTTTCCTTGGACTCTTCTTCAAATTCAAAACTCAAAGAGTTCTTTTCTCCTATGCCTATCTGCACACCTACTCAATACCCACCTGGCAGAGTTATACAAAACTCACAGCATAGTTTTTGTCTTCTTCTGAACTCACAACAGAGTTCTTTCTTCTGTGCAATCCTTGCATTGGTTCAATGCCCTCTTGGTAGAGCTTCACAGAACTCAAGAGATTCTGTCTACAGTTGTGTTCCCCCTACACAGCCTTGCTTCCTGAGGTATTCAACAACCTCACAGGTCTTCCTCTGAATCATTGATTTCAGCTACTGTGCCCTTCTGGCACGTCTTTGTCTGACTCCGCAGAGTTCTGAAGTGCATCTATGCACTGGTATCCAGAGACCACAGTACTCTGTCACGCCCTCCTGGCATGAAACCACAAAGAACCTCTCCAACCCAAAATCAACACAACTCCCTACAGATGCAAACCTACAACATACATATACAACATATAAACAACACTCAAGGACATTCATATAACACAGACAATATGCAGGAAAAACTGCTCTAGTTTATATTAATCAAAATGTCTCTTTACAAAGGTGTTCTGAGTGTGGACTATAAAAAGGTCTCGGCTCCTTTTCTTCTTCTCTCTACTCGCAGACTCTCTCCTATGAGATACAATTACAATGAAAGATGTTTTACATGGGGGGGATCTTAGAGCGCTTCCCTCCAAACCTCAACTACCCTATTCAATTACATTCAATGGTTGTCTAGTCCGTCGATCGGATCTAGATCATAGCCTTACAAATATTTAAAAGCCTAATTACTTCTATGCCTATGCAAAGCACAACTTCCCAGCTCAACAACTTAAACATTTAATCACATTCAATTTTAAATAAAAAACGAGGGTTATGCCTCTCTTCATCTTTAAATGCGTGCGCTTGACGTGGCTAGCTGGCTGGCTAGCCGACGTGGAGAGATGCTCCTGCATTAGAAATTGAACAAAACAACACACCTGACCCAATGGAAATCCACAAAGAAAGTGTGTTCCATTTCCTTTTTAACGAGGGAAAAATCTATTGAGGAAGTGAGTCTGTTAATACCTTTATCATGCCATTTATTGTTTAGTCGGTGTTTGAAATATGAAAACTAATAAAAAAAATGCATGAAAACTAAAAATTTAGTACATCGGGAATATGGTTTGTCAAGGTTTGCTGGAACCCTACAAGAAGGCCTCAAACTCATTCTCCAATAGTGTGGAACAAAAAAAGAAAATCAAAAATTAAAAAAAATATATTTTGATTCTCCTATGTTTAGCATTAGAGATTGTAAAACATTTGTAGTCAATGAAGAATCTAATGTGATTCAATGTTGAATGAAATGCAATATACCTACCAAGACAAGATAATATGAGTTATATGGTTGTGATCCATGGGAGGTTTCAAAGTTAGAGGATTATGATAAAATTGATTTTGATATGTTGTGTCATTTTGACAAGTTCATGAGACCATATAAGGAGAAAGGATCATATATGAATGATCATTTGGATCTCAAAAATGAGCATCACCCATAATCTCATTGGCAAAGTTGGTCATTCAATTTCCTTTTGGGAAATAGTTTTAATGATCCTCTATTATGAGAGAAGATCCCAATGTCATAAAGGCATAATGGAGAATGGATGAATGGAACATCAATGTTCAAACATAGAGAACATCCAAACACATACTCATCATATATGGATGGGAGACACCCAATCCAGGTGCCTAATTCCATTATTCATATATATAATAATGTTACATATGATAGAAAGAGGAGAGCCTAGCCTCTACTTGTAGATCAGTCACAAAGTAAAAATAAACCAAGGGAAAATTCCTCATGCCGATAAATTCCGCAATGACCTTATGCAAACCAACGCAAGAAATTATGCATGTCTTCCTCCTACATCTTCAATTCTTTGTCTCACCAAGGCAATATAAGTCACTCCCTTGTGCACATCCTTTACACAATCACCAAACTCATTGTCCTTTCTCCTTGGTTACACTTCTTGGTTCCAAGTCTTGGTGATTCCTGCTTGTTTGTCCATTATCTCATGAGATATCCACCTATTGATAGTCATAAGTGAATCTAGAAATTCATGCAAAAAGTATCATGGTGTTATAAGATGAAAATGTTAAGATGTTTTTTTTTTAATATGGTTAAGTAAAATAAGAACATTGTGATCGTATGAACACATATTTCGTTGGATTTTGTTTATTTAGCAACAAATCCCCATTCTATTTTTTACTTCACCATGTGATGGAGGTAAAAACAACATGGGTCCCCTATTTTTATTTTGGATTTCTAGACCTTCATGAACTATATTATACATTGTCTTACTTTACTTAGAATTTTTTGGTTATGAAGCTCATCTTAATTCTTTTCCTTTTAAAAACTCTAGGTTCTTCAAAGAAATTCTTTGATCTTTTCTTTATCATGTAAGAAAGTTGTTTTGACAATTACAAATTTTCCTAAAACTTGTGCAAATTTCCTTTTTCACTTCGCACAAAATTGTGTTCATGCAACATGTCACACCTAAAACAATTTTCCCTGTGACACAACATGTATTGCACAAAAAATTATTTATTTGTGAAATATTGGATTGTCCTAAAAATATTTCAAACACGACAAAG
>ML809796.1:16664-42670 GCA_009831015.1 Picea engelmannii | reverse complement strand
GGGAGAAGAAAAACGTAGAGCCCCTCAAAAATCACCTTCTAACTAAAATTATCTATTATTAAAAATAAAAAATTATAGATAACATATCTCTAATTTTATTTAATACATAGTTGAAATATTTTATAATTATTTAGTAACTAGTTGAAATCTCTTATAACGTAATTTTAGTGAAATAATCCAATACCTTCAACCATGTATTTTATAAATAAAAATTGCAAATTCCAAATTCCAAATTTTATATAGTACATACTTGAAATCTTTATAATTATTTAGTACAGAGTTGGAACCTTTTATAATGGAATTTTAGTTCAACAAGGATGGTTGCATAACAACAAGTCTATGCCTTCAAGGATGGGCAGGGACTGGAATTATAAAAAAGGATGAAATTGCTTTAATTGTTTAATGCTTTGTTGGGAAAGTTTATTGTAATTATAAGAATGGATGACATTGTTATGGTTGTTTAAATTTTTCTTTGGGAAAGTTGACGTGCTTGAAATGATTGTCTTCTGGTTTTTTGCTTCTCTTTTTTTGCAAGCAAGACTAACATATTATTTGTTCATTAAATTATCTCAATTTTCAATACGAGATCACACTGGTAAACTCACAAATAAGTGACAACTCTATGTTTATATTTAAGTAAACATGACATATGACAAGGAGAAGGTTGCTCTTCTTTTCTGTGTGCTCCATGAAATCATAGTTTAACTAGACATAAGAGCATTGGAATTCCAAATTTGTACATATAAAACTCCTTTATTGGAAATTGAACTCATGTCATATTGAACCTTTAGTTACATAAATATTTATTCCAGAAGTATATTGTAGGAAATTGTATGCATTTTTTAGTTTATTTGAATGATTAAATTAGTTTCAAATAAAGCTTAACATGTTCTCTCCAAATTAATTAGCATGAGGAAACACCTTAGACAATGATGTGGTAGTTTAATAGTATAAACTAATATATATTCATATGAAGTGTTAACGCAGCACATAAATTTATGGTATATAATGCACATTAATCTTTCTTTAGTGTTTGCAAATAATAAACAAAAAATGGAACACAAAATTAATGGTTTAGTGTTTACAAATAACATAAGAAAAATCACACTCCAGTGAGATGTTCCCTATGATTTGTTTTCTGACATGTACGGTTCTATTGTCTTTTGAAATAATGGTGATGTAATATCTAGGGTGGTGTTGGGTGGGATGGAAAATTCTAGGCCTTCCAATGGTCACTGTGTGAAAATCTATGAGAAAATTTATGATAGAGGCAGAGCCTTGATGCTCTTTTAGGACATAAGCCTCAAAATGAATAATCACTGTAAGGTGTAACAATATTTAAGGTATTTCACATAAACTTATATTCGTAAGCAATGCTCAGTCCTCACTAATAACACTGGGCTCTCTATTTTAGTATCAATTCTAGTTATTGCAAAGATAAATTAATGAGTTTATTAGGATTGGGTTCAATAGGCTAGGGGAAGAAGAACACAATTAAGATTGGATATATTCCTTGAAGTGTTTATTGATTTCCTTAAAACAGTTTGGGTTTGCATATTGTTTTTACAAATATTAACTTCATTATCCACTTAAATCACAAACTCTAAACTCTAATAAAGATAAGATTTCTCCTTTCCAATAGTCACTATAATCTGCATAGGTTTTTTTGAAAGCCAAGAAAGAGCATAAAACATTTGTTATAAAGATTGATTTATATATATTAAATAACAATTTATTGATTTATTTACTTGTTTTTTCATACACATAAAATTATTAAAGTACAAGACGAAAACAAAAAACACTCAAAAAAGATTTTATTTTATTAATAAGTTGTGTAGAGTTGCTCTCCGAAAGAAGATATCACACTATTTCCAAATCTTTATAATTAAAAAATAAGTAGTTAATAAATTAGTAGCTATGGATGAACCTTCAAGTGGTTGAGCCAACATTTTTATGATAGTAAAATATATATAAGTTATGACAAAAATTTTCTCGAGTCATTGCCACAGGGCATTTATATATACAACCATACCTATACTATATAATATTGATTGATTGTTTTTCATTGCTGCTGCCCGGGTGGCCTTTCTTTCCTAGGTGATCAATAGTATAGGATTGAGGGAGGGTTGTTGGTTGAGGAGGGAAATATATATCTATATATATATATATGTGGTGTCACTTGAACTTTTGATACAACCAACAAGTCAATGCCCACAATCATATAAGGGACGGGCCTAGGCTAGCGTAGTTGATGTAGTTGAGCAAGGTCGTCCAACCTTATAACTAGGTTAGCCATTAGCCATTAAAACATCTTTGATAACTTATCCATCCTTCTCCCAACCATACCTTGTTCCAGTTAATTGCACATGCTACTATTTAATTTAATATTGAATATAAAATAAAAAAGAGAAAACCAAAAATTAAAACAGACATTTAGTTAAAACCAAAAAATAAAAGCGATATGAAGGTAAGAATTTATTATAAAATGAAAGGTCAAGGATCGAAAGTTAGAAGAGATACGTAAATTACTCTTTTTCTCACCAAATTTTTCATGTTCCTTACGTGCTTATTGGTTCATACGGTTGTCTCTAATAGGTGACTTAGGGTGGATCATCGCACTGGTGGATATGGTTTCACGTGTTTTCGCAAGTGTTCTCGCTTGTTCCATGATGAGAAAAGCCGTATACAATTTTCCTAGATGTGGATGATATTAGGCTATCTGATGATTGGCCGATAAAAGGTGTGTTCTTATGAATATACTTGACTATCAGGGGAGATTGATCATCCATGTGTTTTACATGCTAGGAATTAACCATATAGACCTTGGGAGACACTGTATCTGGACTGAAGGCTTGGAAATAAAATGGACTTTAATAAAAAAAAAATAGTGAGAATTGAAAAAAGATAAAATTAAAAAATTATTAAAAGCATATCATAATATAATAAAACAATTAAGAAATGATATCCGAAGACATTATTAAAAGCAAAAAGCTATTTGGTGGCACTTTTATTAAAACCTGCATAAAATAAAAATGATAAGCATGACACTCCCAAGTGTCATTTCAAGTAGCCAAGTGTAATTTCAAGTAGAATTTTATTGGTTGATCTAGGAGGATCTCTATGGCCACCCTCCTATTACAACTAGCTCAAAACGGTTCATTGGTAATTTACTATTTTTAGTAGTTTTTGGGTTCCTAAACTTCCATGGCCATTTTGAGGGCCTAAACGACATTTTTTCATGATCGAGCACCTCAATAACTATTAAAGGATTTGATTGAACCCCCAAAATGAATATCCTCATCGATACCTTTCCAATGAGCCATTGTGTGCCCCAAATAGAGATCATATGCCAAAGTTACACTCCCGGGAAGTTGATACACCAAAGTACCCAAAACAGGGTCCAAAAAACTGTTGGCTTTTCATCTTCCGGTGTTAGGGTTTTGGATTTTATTTATGTTAAAAAGGCCTTTGGAGACTCATTGTAACATCCATGTTCTTATGAATGAGCATATCCATTACATATCTTCTTGAAGATAAGTTATCACCATTCTAGCCAGTCTTTCACTCTGTAATTTTACAGTTCTATACATTTCACTCATTAATAGATATTGTGTTTTATTGTATATTTGTGCCTATTGTTATATACATCTAATATATCTCTGTTATATTATTGGATCTCTTGCCATATCTCGGTATATTTTTCTATTATATATCTACTCTCATTTCGTGCTCAAATTAATCTGGAGCAGTGGTCTTAGAGAAAGATGCTCTTAATCGTTTTTCAGTGCATGCCCTCGACGGGGTCCAAGTATAGAAAGTTGGGTCTCGAGCTTGTCTCTCTTGAGGACAATCGTTCTTGCACAGGCAATAAACCATACATGGTGGAAGAAAATAAAAATGAAAGATCGGAAGATTATATTAATCTATTATTTGAGAAATCTCTCATGCGATAACGGGATGAAATGATGGAGACTTTTCCCCACACCCTTCAATGTCTTCTAATAAAAACAGGTGCATCTTCATCTAGAGGCCACTTTGGAGGCACTTATCCTTTCAAGGTACAAGTTAATTTTGATATTCTTGTATTTGAAGGTCGGATAGATGTGGATGCCCTATAGAAATGGTTAAATCTGCTAGAAGGTTATTTATCTATTCACAAATTTTCTGACAGGGAAGATATCATATTCGCACTCATTAAGGATCTCCCCCATCTCAAACATTGGTGGGAAATTTAATGGGAGAAGTGTTCCATAGAGGAGTCTGGAATATATGGGGTCAAGCCCACTTCAGATTTTATTGTGGATGCAGTCAAGGAAAAATATTACCATGTTGGTAACTATGACAACCAGAACATGAAATGGACCACACTGCAGTAAGAGAGGGGCCAAAGAGTGTCGAAGTTCACAAATAATTTCCATACCTTGTGCACAAAACTAGGTATCAAATAATCTGAGCGACATTTGATTCTGAAATATCGCAGGGATTTACATAGGTGCATCCAAACTGAAATGGGTTTTCTAGACATCTCATCACTGGGTGTTGCTTATCGATATGCTGTCAAAATCGAGAGGAAATTTATCCATGATAGAAAACGGGATTTCAGGTCTACAAATCCCCAACAACCAAAGTATGGTAAAGACAATCCTTACAACCAACCTCTAGAAACCCAATCCAAGCCATATGAAAAGAAGGGTAAAAAAAAGACAAAGAAGGACACTAGAAAGTGGTGTGATTTACAAAAAATACCCTAGCACAAAACTGATTAATGTCGCTCAAAATAATCATTGGTTGCCAAGATCAAAGAAAAGGATCCAAACCTTGATTCAGAATATGATTCATAAAATAATTGGAGAATATAGATCATTGACATAGACCCCACTACTACTGTCACGAAAGCAAAAATTCAATCAGAAGAACCAACAAATCCTGAAGAGGGGGATCACCTTTTTCATTTACAGATGTGGGTGAATGGGGCCCCATTGCATTTTATTGTTGATAGTGGAAGCCATAAGAACCTCATGTCAGTAGAGGTCGTTAAATATTTGGGATTGTCGACAACACCACACCCACAACCATACAACATCGGGTGGATTCGCCAAGGATAAGATCTCCATGTTAGCCAATAGTGTTTATTTTCATACATCATCCAACCCTTCAAGGATGAGGTATTATGTGATGTTTCCCCACTGGATGTTTATGATGTTCTTTTGGTCCAGCCATATATGTGGAAGTGTCGTGCTATTTATGAGTCTCGACCCTGTAGTATCATTGTTACTCTAGGGGGTCATCTCTACAGGATACCAGAATTAATTTTAACTATTGTCCCACCAAAACAATGCCTCAAGGTAATCTCTCATACTGTAAAATTCAACCTCTTCACAATCTATTCAAAAGGTGAAAAAAAGGACACTGCAACCACTGCAGCCTTGGCCCAAGACCTTTCTTTCCAATAGAAGTAGATTGCAAAAGAGAAAGAAGATATTGTTTCTTCACCTACAATGGTACCTAAACACTACCTAGTCAAGACAAGATACAATAGGTTGGCTGAACACATTCATCCCCACCATCAACAAGTTCATGATAGTCTTCAACAAGCTGAGCAACACGACTTCTCCAGCAAGGAAAGCAACTCACCAAGATTCAGATTCAACAAAAACTTTCCCCTCTCCCCCAGGAACTCAACACAATGGAGAATATTGATTCCTAAGGAGGTAGGATTTATCTAGGAGGATCTCGGTGTCCACCCACCTATTCCAACTTGCTCAAAACAGTTCATTGGAAATTTACTAATTTTAGTAGTTTTTTGGTTCCTAAACTTTCGAGGCCATTTTGAGGGCCTAAACAATTTTTTTTCATGGTTTGGCACCTTAATGACTATCATTCTCGATACCTTTCCAACGAGATATCGTGCACCCCAAACAAAGATTGTATGCCAAAGTTACACCCTTGGGAAGTTGATAGAACAAACTACCCAAAATGGGGTCCACAAAACTGTTGAATTTTCATATTATGGGGTTAGGATTTTGGATTTTCTTATGTTAAAAATGCCTTTGGAGCCGCATTGTAACATCCATCTTCTTTCGAATGTGAGTATCCATCACATCTCTTCTTAGAGATAATTTTTCACCATTCTCGTGACTATTTCACTCTGTAATTTTACAGTTCTGTAAATTCACTCATTAATAGAAATTGTGTATTAATGTATATATGTGACTCTTGTTATATACATCTAATATATCTTTGTTATATTATTGGATCTCTTGCATCATCTTGATATATCTCTGTATTATATCTCCTCTCTCATTTCATGCTCAAATTAATATGGATCAATGGTATCAAAGCAGGTTGCTCTTGATCATTATTCAGTGCATGTCATCGACGAGGTCCGAGTATAGAAAGTTGGGTCTCGGGCTTGTCTCTCTTGAGGAAAATCACTCTTGCAAGCCCAAGAAACCCTCCATGGTGGAAGAAAATAAAAACAACAGAGTAGAAGATTCAATTAATCTATTGCTTGAAAAAACTCTCATGTGACAGAGGGATGAAATGATGGAGAATTTTTCCCACATCCTTCAGTGCCTGCTAACAATAGCAGGAACATATTCATCGAGCAACCACTTTGGAGGAACCTCTCCTTTCAGGGTACATATTAATTTTGATATTCTTGTATTTCAAGGTCAGATAGATGTGAATGCCCTAGAGAAATGGCTAAATCTGCTAAAAGGTTATTTCTCTATTGACAATTTTTCTGATAGGGAAAATATCACCTTCACACTCCTTAAGGCTCTCCCCCATGTTAAAAATTGGTGGGAAACTTACTGGGAGCAAAGTTCCATAGAGGAGTCTGGAATATATGGGACCGAGCACACTTGGGATTTTTTTCTGGATGCAGTCAAGAAAGAATATTACCCTATTGGTAACTATGATGACCAGTACATGAAATGGACCACAATGTAGAAAGAGAGGGGTCAAACAGTTCCATAGTTCATAAATATTTTCCATACCTTGTGCACCAAGCCTAGTATCAAATAATCTGAGCCACATCTGGTTCTAAAATATTGCGAGGCTCTGCATAGTTACATCCAAATTGAAATTGATTTTCTAGACATTTCATCACTGGGAGTTGCCTATCGATATGCTGTCAAAATCGAGCATGAATTTAGGAACCAGAACAAATAGGATTTTGGGTCTGTAAATCCACAACAAAAAAAGTAAATATGGTCCTAACAACCAGCATCTAGAAACCCAGTCCAAGCCACATTAAAAGAAGGGTAACATAAAGACAAATAAGGACACTATAAAGTGGTGTGATTTCCACAAAATCCCCTAGCACAACACTGATGAATGTCACTCAAAAAAATCATTGGTGATCGAGATAAAAAAAAAGGAGCCGAACCCTGATTCAGAAAATAAGGGGAAAAGAAAGATCATCGACACAGACCCCACTGCTACTATTGCGATCGCAACAATTCATTAGAAGAACCAACATATCCTGAAGAGGGGGAGCTCCTTTTTCATTCACATATGTAGGCGAAGGGGACCTCGCTGCATTTAATTTTTGATAGAGGAAGCCAAAAGAACTTCATCTCAGCAGATGTCGTCAAACAGTTGGGATTTTCGACGACACCACACTCACAACCATACAACATCAGGTGGCTTCGCCAAGGACAAGATCTTCATGTTAGCTAGCGGTGTTGATTGTCATACAACATCCAGCCCTTCAATGATGAGGTATTATGTGAAGTTGCCTCATTGGATGTCTGTGATGTTCTTTTGGGCCAACCATATATGTGGACGCACCATTCTATTTATGTGTCTCGACCCCATAGTGTCATTGTTACTTTGGGGGGTCATCTCTACAGGATACCAGAAGTAATTCCCATTACTTTTCCACCAAAAAAATGTCGCAAGGTAATATCTCATACTCCAAAATTCAGCCTCTTCACAATTTATTCAAAAGGTGAAGAGAAGGAAATTGCAACCACTACATCCTTGGCCCAAGACCTTTCTTTCCAACAGATGCAAATTGTAGAAGAGAAATAAGATATTGTTTCTTCACCTACAATGGTACCTACACACTGCCCAATCACTCCAATATACAACAGGTTGGTTGAACAAATTCAACCCTGCCATCAACTGGTTCATGACACTCTTCAACAAGCTAAGCAACGCGACTTCTTCAGCAAGGAAAGCAAATCACCAAGATTCATATTCAACAAATGCTTTCCCCTCTCCCCTGGGAACTCAATGCAATGGAGACCATTTTTTCCTAAGTAGGGAGGATTTATCCAAGAGGATCTCGAAGGCCATCCACCTATTCCCACTAGCTCAAAACAGTTCATTGGCAATTTACTACTTTTAGCAGTTTTTCGGTTCCTAAACTTCTGGGGCCATTTTGAGGGCCTAAACGATGTTTTTTCACTATAGGGAACCTCAATAATAATCAACAAATCTGATTGAGTCCGCAAAATGAATCTCTTCGTTGATACCTTTCAAACAATCTATCATGTGCCCAAATGGAGATCATATGCCAAAGTTACGCCCTGGGAAGTTGATACACCAAACTACCCTAAACAAGGTCCGCAAAACTATTGGATTTTCATCTTCTGGGGTTAGGCTTTTGGATTTTATTTATGTTAAAAAGTCCTTTGGAGCCTCATTTTAACATCCATCTTATTTCGAATGAGTGTATCCATCACATCTCTTCTCAGAGATAAGTTGCCACCATTCTAGCAAGTCTTTCAATCATGACTTTTACAGTTCTATACATTTCACTCGTTAATAGAAATTATGTATTATTGTATATCTCTAAATCTTATTATATACATATGATATATATTTTTTATATTATTGGATCTCTTGAAATATCTTGGTATATTTATGTATTATATCTCCGCTCTCATTTCGTGCTCAAATTAATCCAGATCAGTGGTGTTAGAGCAGGTTGCTCTTGATCATTTTTCAATGCATGCTCCGACAAGGTCCGAGTATAGAACATTGTGTCTCAAGCTTGTCTCTATTGAGAAAAATCACTCTTGAATTCCCAATAAAACCTCCATGGTGTAATAGAAGAAAAATGACAGAGCAAAACATTCTATTAATCCATTGCTTGAGCAACCTCTCATACGATAGAGGGAGGAAACGATGGATAATTTTACCCACATCCTTCAACACCTGCTGATAACATCAGGTGCATCTTCATCGAGCGACCACTTTGAAGGAAATTCTCCTTTCAAGGTACAAGTTAATTTTGATATTCTTGCATTTGAAGGTCAGATAGATGTGAATTCCCTATAGAAATGGTTAAATCTTCTAGAAGGGTATTTCTTTTCTCAAAATTTTTACGACAGGGAAAATATCACCTTATCACTCCATAAGGCTCTCCCCCATGTCAAACATTGGTGGGAAACTTACTGGGAGAAACATTCCAGAGAGGACTCTGGAATATATGGGGCTAAGCCCACTTGGGATTTATTTTTGGATGTGGTCAAGGAACAATATTACCTTGTTGGTAACTATGATAGCCAGTACATGAAATGAACCACACTGTGGCAAGAGAGGGGAGAAACTATGCCGAAGTTAACAAATACTTTCCATACCTTGCACACCAAGATGGGTATCAAAGACTTCGAGTGACAACTGATTCTAAAATATCGTGAGGCTTTGTATAGGTACATCCAAACCGAAATCAATTTTCTATACATCTTATCACTGGGAGATGCCTATCGATATGCTATCAAAATTGAGCATAAATTTAGACACCAAAACAAACAGGAGTTCGGGTATGCAAATCTGCAACAACCAAAGTATGGTAAATACAGTCCTAACAACCAGCCTCTAGAAACCCATTCCAAGCCAGATGAAAATAAGGTTAACAGAAAGACAATGAAGGACACATGAGATCAAAGAAAATGAGTTGAACCCTAATTCAGAATTTGATTCAGAAAATAACAGGAGAAGACCGCACTACTATTGATGTGACCACAACAATTCAATCAGAAGAACCAACATATCCTGAAGAGGGTGAGTTCCTTTTTCATCCATAGATTTGGGTGAAGGGGACACTGCTACATTTTATTATTGATAGAGGAAGCCAGAAGAACTACATCTTTGTAGAGGTCGTCAAACAGTTGGGATTATTGACAACACCACACCCACAACCATAAAACATGGGATGGATTCTCCAAGGATGTGATCTTTGTGTCAACCAACAGTGTTGATTTGCATATGACATCTAGACCTTCAAGGATGAGTTATTATGCGATGTTTCCCTATTGGATGTCCGTGATGTTCTTTTGGGCCAGCCATATATGTTGAAGCACCATGTTATTTATGAGTCTCAACCCCATAGTGTCATTGTTACTCTAGGGGGTCATCTCTATAGGATACCATAAGTAATTCTGACTATTGTCCCACCAAAACAATGCCACAAGGTAACCTCTAATACTGCAAAATTCAACCTCTTCACAATATTTTCAAAAGGTGAACAAAAGGACACTACAACCACTACAGCCTTGGCCCAAGATATTTATTTCCAAAAAAAGAAGAGAAATAAGATATTGTTTCTTCACCTACATTGGTACCTACACACTCCCCAGTCAAGCCAAGATACAACAAGTTGTTTGAATATATTCAACCCCACCAAGAACAGGTTCATGATAGTCTTCAACAATCTAAGCAGCATGACTTCTCTAGCATGGAAAGTAGCTCAACAAGATTCATATTCAACAAACGCTTTCCCCTCTCCCCCGAGAACTCAATGCAATGGATACCATTGCTTCCTAAGGAGGGAGGATTGATCTAGGAGAATCTTGGTGGCCACCCACCTATTCCAACTAGCTCAAATCAATTCATTGGCAATTTACTATTTGTACCAATTTTTTGGTCCCTAAACTACGTTTTTTCATGACCATGAACTTAAATTACAGCCCAAACGCACTAATTTATCCCCCAAAATGAATCTCCTCGTCGATACATTTCCAACGATCTATCATGTGCCCTAAAAGAAGATCGCATGCCAAATTTATGCCCTTGGGAAGTCGATACACCAAACTAACCAAAATGGGGTCCACAAAACTGTTGGATTTTTATCTTCTTGGGTAAGGGTTTTTTATTCTCTTTATGTTAAAAAGGCCTTTGGAGTCTCATTTTAATATCCATATTTTTGTGAATGAGCATAGCCATCACATCTCTTCTTAGAGATAAGCTACCACCATTCTAGCAAATCTTTCACTCTGTAATTTTATAGTTCTGTACATTTGACTCATTAATAGAAATTGTGTATTACTACATATATATGCCTTTTGTTATATACATATGATATATCTATGTAATATTATTGGATCTCTTTCAATATCTCGGTATATTTAAGTATTATATCTCCACTCTCATTTTGTGCTCAAATTAATCTGGATCATTGGCACTTGTCATCAATCCTTCAAAGGACTCTACTGATGGCTCTCATAATGATGGGTGTAATGCTTAAAAGTCCATGTATGTTTAATCTGTTGCTGGTAGTGACATTGGTGCTTCTAGGTAAATTAATTCCATGAAAATTGATTCTATTTTTTTTGTTGGAAACTTCTTTTGGTGTTGCTTCATGGGATGCACATAATGTCAGAACAACTACAGATGTACTAAAACAAAAAACAGGAAGAGATGCTAGGTGAGATAATGGTGGTGGGATTGCAATGACTAGTGGTTCTTGAGCTCCTGGATTGACTAGGACTACAAAAACTAGTGGTTCTTGAGTTGGTGGATCGATTGATTCAAATTATGAATCTATAGACTACCGAATCAATCACATCATGAACTGTTGTTGGAACTATAACTAAGACTGCTTCTTTTTCATTTATTGTTGTTGGAGTTGCTGACACAAATGTTGGTCTTTCTACTTATTCTATTTTTTTCTCTTATCTACCTTTTCTACTGACGAGATGTTGGATCTACTATTGGTATTCCCACCTGTCTTGGATCCCTTCATTTCCATGGTGTTTAGCCATGGGATATACATCCTAACAGGTAGTCGGGAGATGGGAGGAAATGCACCATGGGATCTACGTCCTAACTTCCAGGAAAGGACATAACAATTACTTAGAGAAAAAACTATGTATTGAAGGTAACATGAACAAAGCGAACATGACAACTGATTAGGGAAAGAGAAGCAGAGGTTTTTCATCTTCCAATAGACCCAAGAGGTATCAGAGAGAATAAATGCATCACAGAGGACATCCTTTCTAAATCAATGGGAGATGCAGGGATCACAATACTCCCCAGTTCAACCATTCAATCAAAAATCTTGAATTTTTTTTCAGCTTGAGTAAGGTTTACAAAACACATGCTCTAACATCCCCGTGAAAAACATGTCCATGATTGAAAATGTATGGGTGAAAATTTGAGAATCTCCATCCTTCATTGCAACACCTCCAACACTCTAATCTGAAAACAATCAATAAGATCCTAATCAGACAAGGTGAAAAGCCTCACCAAAATTGACATAGGAGGGGAAGGATATGATTCAGATCAAGTGATAAGTTGGTCCCCGATATCAACGCTCAATTCTCAGTGATGTGCATTAGGTTGAAAACTTTAAGGCGACGCTTAAGTCTCGTTGATGTGCATCAGCTTGAAAATTTTAAGGCAGTGCTCAAGTCTCAACGATGTGCTAAAGTTTAAGGCGGTGCTAAAGTCTTAGCAATGTGCATCAGATTGAAAGTTTAAGGAGCATAAAGTAAGGAAGAAGAGAGATCCCAAAAACTGAGGTAAGGATAAGTATAGATAACCCTATATTTCTTCTTCTCAAAGATCAATCACACAACTTTGTTTTATTTATATAAAGGGAAAGGAAGCATGAATATCCCCCACCCTTCCCATACATGGTTGACTTTGCAGAGGTATAGAGAATAGGTTTTTGGAGTCGGACAGGTTCTTCTCATGATGTTTATGTGCTATGTGATTATTGTAGCTTTGGAGGACCCATGATTGGACTGGAGAAAATTTTTGACAATCAAGTGAATGGAATCATGGAGCATTCATTGGAATCAAATTTGTGGATGTTGGATGGGTGAGGGATAAATTGCGTAATATCCACTTTAAACCAAATAAGGTACGCATGCCATAAAGTCCCTCTTTGGTGCTTTTTCCTATTGATGAATGATAGATATTGATTTTAGAATATAGTTGGTCGCAATGGTGGTAATGAAGGTGGCACAAGTAGGAGATGGAAATCAAGGGGAAGGGGTGATGAGGTAGAAAGGATCAAATTTAAATGGGCATTTAGTGGCCAAAAAATTTATCAAAAAACATGATATAAGTGCCATCTACTACCTAATTGAAAAAATAAGGAAACAATACCACATAATCTGGTAATGTTTCATCCATCTCATCCAACGATTTCTTCGGTGAAGAGACAACTATTTGTCCTATCAATTGCTCAAAATAAGTTTCTTTCAGAACAATCCTTTGAGTTGAGCTCCTATGAGCCCTTCATATGAAGATTTCCATCCTACACACTGAAATATATTGAACTGCATACATTCATTCAATATATCAGCTATGTATGTATATCATTTTTTTTTTATTCATTAAGCATTAGCCATGATAACAATTCTAAAAATCAATGTAGGATTACCCCAAGAACTATCCTTGAATTCTTGGTGGCAACTTCTATTTTGTAGAAGTCAAGTACACAATGCCATGGAGTCTTTTGGGGGAGAGTGATTCTTGCTAAAATTGGGCGGAGAAGAGAGAGTTTTAGCATGACAACATCCTCAAAATGAAAATGAATATGTTTGCATGCGCGTAGGTGGTGAACGAGTGAACAAAAATATTTGTTATAGATTCTCCATTTGGAAATGAAGTATGCATTTATAAACATTTAATGTTTATAACTAATGCTAACTTAAAAGTTAGCATTAATCCATCTTGCAATCTATCCTCTAAATAGATATCCATTTTCTTGAAGTTTAAAACCATTTGCTTCATCCCTTCCTTGGTATGAGGCCAAATAAAACCTCAAAGTTTCCTATTCGTTAAAAAAATTGTTGTATCTATTTAATAGGTTTAGAAAAAGTATTAAACAAAATAGGAAGGTAAAACTTTGGTTTAAGTTCCTTGATCTATGTGCGAGACTAATGAAAAATGAAAAACCGATTACAATAAAATAGGAAGGTAAAACTTTAGTTTAAGTTCATTAATTGTATGAAAAAATCTATTTCAATAGTCCCAACTTTCTAAAGGCCGGGACTAATAATCCAATACCTTCATCCATGTATTTTATATTATCATTAATAAAAATCTAACTCATTTACTTTCATATTTTAACTTCACAAACTACTTATTTTGAGCAGCCCCGGGTTGTATTACTTAAGGCCAATTTGAGTGCCAAGCTGCCATATGATGACTTGAACATGAGGCCATGAGTAATATTGTTGACACCTTAAAGGAAATTAAAAAACATATAGATTGTTAAAATGGGAGTATAAATAGGTCGAACCACGATCATAACTTCAAGAGGGGTAGCACCTTATTCATTAAAAGATGTGGGTGAATGGGACCCCGTTACATTTTATTGTTGACAACAAAAGCCAAAAGAACCTCATCTCAGCGGAGGTCGTCAAACTGTTGGGATTTTCGACAACACCACACCCATAACCATACAACATTGGGTGGCTTCGCGAGGGATGAGATCTTCGTGGTATTCAATAGTGTCTATTGTCATATGACATCCAACCAATCAAGGATGAGGTATTATGTGATGTTTCCCATCTGGATGTCTGTGATGTTCTTTTGGGCCAGCCATATATGTGGAAGCACCATGCTATTTATAAGTATCGAACCCGTAGTGTCATTGTTACTTTGGAGGGGTTATATATACATGATACCAGAGGTAGTTCGAACTATTGTCCCACCAAAACAATTCTGAAAGGTAATCTCTCATACTATAAAATTCAACCTCTTGACAAATTTTTTGGGTCACAAATGTTTGGGGCCATTTTGATGGCCTAAACAACATTTTTTCAGGATCGGGAACCTCAACTACATCTAAAGACTTTAATTGATCCCCCAAAATGAATCTCATCGTCGATACCTTTCCAAGGAGCTATCATGTGCCCCAAACGAAGATCATATGCCAAAGTTATGCCCCCGGGAAGTTGATACACCAAACTACCCAAAACGAGGTCCACAAAATTGTTGGATTTTCATCTTTCGGGGTTAGGGTTTTGGATTTGATTTATCTTAAAAATTCCTTTGGAGCCTCATTTTAACAATCGTCTTCTTTTGAAAGAGCGTAGACATAACATCTCTTCTCAGAGATAAGTTGCCACCATTCTAGCGAGTCTTTCACTCTGTAATTTTACAATTCTATACATTTCACTCATTAATAGAAATTGTGTATTACTATATATTTTTACGTCTTTTTATATATATGATATATCTTTGTTATATTATTGGCTCTCTTGCAATATCTTTATGTATTTCTTGATTATATTTCCACTCTCATTTCATGATGAAAATAATTCAGATCAGTGGTATCAGAGTAGGTTGCTCTTGATCATTTTTCAGTGCATGTCCCCAACGAGGTCCAAGTATAGAAAGTTGGGTCTCAAACTTGTCTCTCTTGATGATAATTGCTCTTGCACACCAATTAAACCTTCCATGGAGGAAGAAAAGAAAAATGATGGAGCAAAATATTTTATTAATCTTTTGCTTGAGAAGGGTCTCACCCGACAGAGGGACAAAATGATGGAGAATTTTTCTCACTTATTTCAATGCTTCTTGATAACAACAGATGCATCTTCATAAAGAAACCACTTTGGAGGAACCTCTCCTTTCAAGGTACAAATTAATTTTGATATTCTCGTATTTGAAGGTGAGATAAATAAGGATGCTCAAGAAAAATGGTTAAATCTGCTAGAAGGTTATTTCTTTGTTCACACTTTTTCCGACAGAGAAAATATCACCTTCACACTCCTTAAGGCTCTTCCCCATGTCAAACATTGGTGGGAAAATTACTAGGATAAAAGGTCCGAAGAGGAGTTTGGAATATATGGGCCGAGTCCACTTGGATTTTTTTTGTGGATGTGGCAAGGAATAATATTACCTTGTTGGTAAGTATGAAGAACAGTACATGATATGGAACACACTGCGGCAAGAGAGGGGCCAAAGAGTGTCAAAGTTCAAAAATAATTTCCACACCTTGCACATCAAGCTGGGTATCAAAGACTTTGAGCAACATATGGTTCTAAAATGCCATGGGGCCCTGCATAGGTACATCCAAACTGAAATGGATTTCCTAGACATCTCATCATTGGAAACTTCCTATCGATATGTTGTCAAAATAGAGAATAAATTTAGGCACCAGAACAAGTGAGAGTTCGGGTCTGAAAATACGCAAAAGCCAAAGTATGGTAAAGAAGACCCTAAAGACTAGCCTCCAAAAAATTAGTCCAAGCCACATGAAGAGAAGGGTAATGAAAAAATGAAGAAGGACACTGAAAAGTGGTGTGATTTCAACAAAATCCACTGGCACAACATTGATGAATGTCACTCAAAACAATCATTGGTGGCCAATATTAAAGAAAAGGAGCCAAACCTTGATTCAGAAAATAATAGGAGAAGACATATCATCGATGCACACCCCACTTCTACTGTCACGACCGCAACAGTTCAACAAGAAGAACCAACAGATCCTGAAGACAGGGAGCATCTTTTTAATTCACAGATGTGGGTGAAGGGGACCCCGTTGCATTTTATTATTGATAGTGGAAGCCATAAAAACCTCATCTGAGCACATGTCGTCGAATAGTTGGGATTGTTGACAACACCACATGGGAAACCATACAACATCGAGTGGCTTTGTCAGGGACCAGATCTTCATTTCAGCCAACAATGTCGATTTTCATATGTCATGCATCCCTTCAAGGATGAGGTATTATGTGATGTTTCCCCACTAGATGTCTCTGATTTTATTTTGGGACAAACATATATGTGGAAGTGCCATGTTATTTATGAGTCTTGACCCCGTAGTGTCATTGTTTCTCTGGGGGTCATCTCTATAGGATACCAGAGGTAGTTTTGACTACTGTCCCACCAAAGAAGTGCCGAAAGGTAATCTCTCAAACTGCAAAATTTAGCCTCTTCACAATTTGTTCAAAAGGTGAACAAAAGGGCACTACAATCATTGCAACCTTGGCTCAACATCTTTCTTTCCAATAGAAGTAGATTGTAGAACAGAAAGAAGATATGGTTTCTTCACCTACAATGTTACCTACACACTACCCAGTCAAGCCAAGATACAAGAGGTTGGCTGAAGAGGTTCAACCCCACCAACAATAGGTTCGTGACAGTATTCAACAAGCTAAGTAGCGCAAATTCTCCAGCAAGGAAAAAACTCACAAAGATTCATATTCAACAAATGCTTTCCCCTCTACCATGAGAACTCAATGAAATGGATAACATTTCTCCCTAAGGAGGGAGGATTGATACAGGAGGATCTAGGTGTCCTAAATGACATTTTTTCATAATCGAGTACCTCAATGATAGGAAAAGGCTTTGATTGAGCCCCCAAAATGAATCTCCCAGTCAATAAATTTCCAACAAGCTATCATGCACAACAAACAAAGATCATATGCCAGTGTTACACCCCTAGGAAGTTGATACACCAAACTACCCAAAACAGGGTCCACAAAACTGTTGGATTTTCATCTTCTGGGGTTCGGGTTTTGGATTTTATTTATGTTAAAAATCCCTTTGTAGCATCATTGTAACAATTATCTTCTTGCGAATGAGAATAACCATCGTATATCTTGTCGAAGATAAGATGCCACCATTCTAGCAAGTTTTTCACTCTGTAATTTTACAGTTATGTACATTTTACTCATGAATAGAAATTGTGTATTACTATATATATGTGCCTCTTGTTGTATATCATATATATATTTTTTATATTATTTCCTCTCTCGCAATATCTATGTTTATTTATTGATTATATCTCTTCTCTTACTTCATGCCAAAAATAATCTGAATCAAACATAGTCAATGAAAGTCGATCGAGTTAAGGATGACCTTGAAACATGATAAAATATTATTTTCCAAGGTTAACTATAATTAACTGTATTCAACCATGGTAAAAAGACCTCAAAAATGGTCAACCAAAGTCAACTATAGTAAATAATTCTCTACCAAAGTCAACCATATTAAATATTGTGATGCGACATGTTGCAATTAAAATAAATTTGAGTGCAATGCAATATGTCGCCACTAAAACATTTTTGAATTTGATACACTTTCTCATGACTAAAACAACTTTGAGTGCAATACATTGTGTTGTGACTAAACCATTTCTATGGTGGCTTGTTGCTAGCAAGAACCATAAGAGCTTGCATATAGGGACCACAATCTTTGTGCCTTTAGAATACCAGGGAACAAATGAGTAAGGTGATATCCCTTGCAATGCTTCCAAGGGAACTTAGGCTTACATCCTATCCGTCTAGTTTTCTCACCAGAATCAATGCCCCCAACATGACTAGAAGTAGTTAGTTTCACATCTCCAACATGACTTGCATAGGTTGGTGACTGGTCAATAACATGACTTCCAGAGGCTACAAACCTATCACCAGTATGACTCGCAGTGACTGGACTTTTTCCCCGAGTATGACTTGCAGAGGTTGGGTGTTGGTCTTCAAAATGACTTGCAGAGGTTGAGGAAATATCTCCAACATGAGTTGCAGAAGTTGGTGATTGAACTCCAGTATGACTTACAGAGACTAGGTTCATGCCACCAACATGACTTGCAGAGGTTGGGTGCTGGTCTTCAACATGACTTGGAGAGGTTGATGACCAATCTCCAACATGACTCACATAGGTTGGTGATTTCTTCTTCCTATTCTTCCTCTTTCTATTTCATTTAGACTTTTAGTTACTAGTAGATATACTTTCAGCAGGGAATTTAGAAGGAGGAGGAGAAGACTTTATTGATGAAGGAACATGAGTATGATGTCCGTGATGTAATTATCTTAACTGAGAAGCATCAAGATAATTCAAGACATTTGGAATGGTACCCAACCGAACCAGTAGTCCCACATTCAATCTAAGAATGTACAAAGTGGTCATCAAAGGGATACCAACGTTCCCGAAAAAAGGAAAAGCATAAGAATCCCCTTTTGAATAGTTTCCTTGGTTGGTATCGTCGGTAAATTTATCCATGAAGATATTATGCACAGGTTCTCCCCTTGTGGGATATTTCAAGTCCGTAAAAGTCTCATACACTGACTCTGGCGAACCATTGTTATAAAGAAAAATGGCTATAAAGAGGTAGCTCCACATTTCTAAGTGAAATACTGAAATTTCCTCACGATCAATAGAGTGGGAAGTCTACCACCTTAGTTCAGAGACCCAAATCAATGAGTGACTAACTCACTATGAAAAACTAGGGAGCACAAAGAACACACTAAAATTTTCTAAAGGAAAATCAAACAGGCGACTAACTAGTTGGAAGGATAGTTACACCAATCGACACGAGAGAAACCAACCGGTGCAAGTGAAACTCTAACATGGAAGCACCCTCCGTGTATACTCTGCGAAGCATGATCTGACGTTCGCCCTAGGTACTGCGGTATACCCCCGCAGTAAAATGTGTAAGTGCGTAAAGTATAGGCAACTAAGTTTCCATCTTCCAGTGAGTCATCAGGAGGTTACAGTCGACAGTCGGGAAGATCATAATGAGAAGGATAACAATTTTGAATCCTTTCAAGGGTGTCGAAAGAAATTTATTTGAGAGACAACTGAGTATCTCGAATGGGTTCAAGGTCCACGAAGCTCTATAGGAAAATGCGATCAATATTGTTCCCGAGAAAGATCCTCAATATACAATCCTCACTATATTTAGTCCATCTTTGGAGGGGTTATCTCCTTTTTATTTCCTCACTCGACCTCGTGTTTATCTCCTGTGTTAGAGGGGGGTCCTAGATAACTCTTACGATGTTGGAATTTAGACACTCCCTATCTATATAGAAAAAAGAGGAAATAATTTTTTTCACCTTTCCTTTTAACGTTTGAAATCTTCAACAAAAACCTACATAATTGTTTAGTCGATTCAGGGGCATCCTCCAATGTCATTCCATTGTCAATCTGCAAAAGTGATAAACATGTTATACAAGTAGACATAACTTAGGTAAAAGTTATTGGGGAACTTAAGGATGTCATGATCAAAATGGCTACACACACAAAATTTGTTCAAGTAATTAACATCATTATAGTAGATATCCCATAAGCTTATGGACTTCTACTTAGTCGAGATTGGTCCAAGGAATTGAATGGATACCTTAGAACGGACTGGGCTCACCTCTGGTTGCCACTAGAGGGACATACCAACATGATTAGGATTGATAGGGAAAGATATCTCAAACATACTGTCACTGATTTAGAAGCCTTCAACGAACCCTCATCGACATATTTCCCCGTGCTAGGAAACTACTCCTCTGATTTTGACTTCGGAAATTTTTCTCCTCTCTCATCTAATGTACCTCTCACTCAAAACTTGAAAATGACTTTTCAAGTGAATCTACTAGCAGCAAAAGAACAAAGCATCTTCTGTCAATAACCTATGTTGGAAACAACATACAAGGTATACGTAGATGGGAAAATAACTAGGCCTAAAGAAGTTGCTAAATTTCACTCACAAGTTTGGACGTTGTAATTTGAAGGATCTAAATCAAAATAAGGGTCAGGAGCAGGATGTATCCTCATTAACCCAAAGGGGAATCATAATTTCCTATCCTGCAACTAGAATTTGAATGCACCGATAAAAATGTTGAGTATGAAGCTCTAGTTCAGGGACTGGAGAAATCCATAGACTTAAACATTAAAGAAATGAATGTTTTGGGGGACTCTGAAATTATCATTAGGCAAGTGAAAAATACTATAGTTTTCAATTCAACCCACTTAAGGAATTACCAACAATAGGTGCATAGACTAATATAACATTTTGATGCCTTCAATATTACTGTTGTTTCTAGGACAATGAATACTCTTGATGATTCCCTAGCCACTACAGCCTTGAGGCTATCCCCTTTATAAGACTATGAAGATTCTAGGTTCACTATGGAACTAATCTACAAACCATCTGTACCCAACAATATTTCTAATTGGAAGGTTTTTGAAGGAGATGAACAAATTGTAGATTTTCTAACCAATCAAGAAAATTTTAAAGATCTGGCTATTGATGATGAGGTATTCCAAGAGAAACTTGTAGAAACTGATTTCCACGAACAAAAGGGTGGAACAAGTCACTCTATTAATAAACCAAGTTTTCACACAATATCGAAAGGGGTATCCAATTTGGAGAACCTTTTCGACTTGAGGGAAAGTTTTAAAGGGTCAAAGAAAACAAAGACAGGGAGTTAATGTCCCATATACAAGACTATAAACCTAGGAACCTTGGAAAACTGTAAGAATGTAAATCTAGGAAAAAAAATGTCTAAAGAAGACATGAAAGCTTATCTCAAACTTTTTAGAGAATATAAAGATGGCATTGCATGGTCCTACTGAGAATTGAAAACTTATGACACTCGCATTATTCAACACACAATCCCATTAAAATATGGAGTAAAACACTTCCAACAAAAGCTCAGGAAGTACCATCCATCTCTGGAACCCCTCATATATCAAGAGTTAAAAAAACTACTAGATGCTAATATTATCTTTCAGGTTAGACACTCTGCCTGGGTAGCAAATTTGGTTCTTGTCAGGAAAAAATCTGGGGAGATCCTCTTGCGTGTAGATTTCAGAAACCTTAACAGAGCATCAAAAAAGGATAACTACCCAGTCCCACCCATGGAAAAACTCTTGCAGACCATCTCTGGTTCTGAATTTTTCTCCCTTCTAGATGGTTTCTCAGGTTATAACTAGGTCCTAGTTTTGGAGGAAGACCGATTGAAAACTACCTTCTAAACCAAGTGGGGAACTTTTTCTTATAAACACATTCCTTTTGGGTTGGTTAATGCAAGAGAAACCTTCCAAAGGGCCATGGATGTAGATTTTTGGGGATTGATTAACAAATGTGTAGTAGTATATTTGGATGATGTGACTATGTATTGAAAGAACAAAAAATACCACATGCAACATCTAACTTAGATTTTCGAGGAAGGGAAACTAATAGGTCATATTATATATCAAGTAGGAATTCATATAGATCCAGAACAAATAAAGGAAATAACTCAACTTCCCTTACCCCATAACAAAAATGCTATGCGAAGCTTCTTTGGAAAAATTAATTTTGTGAGAAATTTCATGCTCGATTTCGTTGAAACTATCAAATCCTTACAAAAAATGATCTGCAAGGATGCTTATTTTAAGTGGCGTGATGAGTGAAAAGATTCTTTCAACAATATCAATATTTCAATATCTCAAGCTTTGGTGCTGCGAAATCCCAACTTTAGTAAATATTTTTTCCTCTATACATTCTCCTCTGACCAATCCTTAGCTGCAGTATTGACCCAAAAGGATGATGATAACAATGAAGCATTGGTATCATTAATGAGAAATAATCTCCAAGGAGCTGAATTGAATTACCTTGATATAGACAACCAAGCTTATGCAGTGTACAAAGAAGTAAAACATTTCATATCTTACATCCTAAAAAATCACACCAAAGTCATCGTGCCTCATCCCACAGTTTGATCGCTATTCACTCAACAGGAGATGGGGGAGAGAAGGGGAAATTGGATGGCATTTGTCCAGGAATTTTATCTAGATATAAAACCTACCAAATTAGTAAAGGGACAAGGATTGTGTAAAGTGGTCGTAGAATCCCAACATCGAATAAATGAAGACCTGAGGTGGGAGAATGAATTAGAATTATGGTGTAGTGAAGATTTATACATTCCCGCAGGGAAAGAGTCTTGGTATGGAAAATTGATTTACCACCTGCATCATGGGACTTTCCTAGAAAACCTAAACCCTAAGGAAAGGAGAGATCTCAAAATAAAATATGCGCAATATTTCCTCATAAATTCATTTCTTTTCAACGTAAATTATGATAGAGTACTCTTGAGATGTCTCAAATGTGAAGATGCATAAACGGTTCTGAGGGAGCTCCATGATGGTGTTGCAGGTGGACACTTTGTAGGGAATAACACAGCTCACAAAATATTAAGAGACAATTATTACTGGCCTACTCTATTTAGGGACACTCATACATACGCTAGGAACTATAAATCTTGTCAAACGAGCATGGGTAGAGAAAGAGAGAAACTATCCCACTCCAACTAGTAACCATATCCAGACCATTCGAGCAATGGGTGTTAGACGTCATAGGGGAGATTACCTCAAGTTATTCAAAACAACATAAATACATAGTGACTGCTACAGACTATTTTAGGAAATGGGTAGAGGCCATCCCTCTGACTCACGTGAATGAAAAGGTTTTAAACCAATTCATAGAACAATAACTGATCACAAGGTTTGGGATGCCTTTCGTTCTCGTTTTTGACAATGTTTCTTAATTTTCTTCTACTCTATTAACATAATTCACTCTAGACAAAGGAATCATAATAATATACTCTGCAAACTATTATCCACAAGGGTATGGGGTGGCTGAATCAACTAATAAGAACCTAGTGAGGGTCTTGAAGAAAACAGTCGCAAAGAATCAGAGGAATTGGAATAGCTTGCTTCATAATGCCTTATGGGTGAATAGAGTAACACCATAGGAAGCTATAGGAAATTCTCTATACTTTCTGGTATACAGACAAGAATACATTCTCCCAAATAGGTTATATCTTCCATCACTTCATCTTGTTCAGGGTTCAATAAGACAACCCTCATCAGTTATTCAACAAAAACTTTATACCCTCCTCATTCTTGAAGAAGAAAGGGAGAAAGAAAAATTTAAGTTTTTATCTCACCAGTAGATAGTTAAAAGATAGTTTGATAAGCATAAGGCTAAAGAGAACAATTTTGAAGTAGGAGACTTAGTCTATAAATGGGATAGAGAAAACGAACCTAAGGGAAATCATTCAAAGTTTTTGAATATATGGCTCAGACCTTTCCAGGTATCTGAGAAAATTGGGGCAGACATGTATCGGTTACAAAATCTAAGAGGGGAACCTGATGCCCTCCCAGTGAATGGCCAATCCCTAAAACAATATTTCTGTTAAAAAAAAAATTGTGTCTTTTTCATGTTACATTCTGATTAGGATAAGTTTGTAGGTTTAGGGTAGACTGATTGCATAATCCTTTAATTTATGTCTTTTATATTTCTTGGTATTTTCTTGTAATAAATTTGTGGTTTGTATAACATTGGTCGACCTTAATAAATATAGTGTACCAAACCCTTCTCCTAACTTACGCTTACGTGCAACATAAGAAACGTTGGGCAATTACAAATTTCTTCAAGGAGATCTATATCATGCCTTTGCAAAAAAAATGACCTTGGTAAGTGATGAAGTGTCTGGTTGGTGGTCTGGTAAAGCCCAAAGGGAAATATGGCAAGTTGTAAAGGACCACATGTACCTATAGATAGAGCTAGGAAGAATTTCACATTAACTATTTCATCCTCCAGATAACAAACATCCTCCTCTCCAACTCGCTCAAGGCATTTCTGCCAGAAATAAATCAAATTATTAAAAGAGTGCAAAGTCGAACAGGGTATGCAAATAACTTTGTTGGGGCTATGGATGCTTGCTGGTAGCGGAGCAAGGTATGTGACATTAGGGTGACTCCGTTGGGGTTATGGATGCTCGCTGGCAGCAGAGAAACATTGTAGCGAGTGAATGATAACAACTAAAACAACCTCGAGCCAGTGAATCCCTTACCCGACTCTTGTCAAAAGGGGGAGTGGATCACGGTCAAGAGGAGAAAAGGTGGGAGAAGTGATAAACTCCATAGGCGAACCCATATTCACGAACCCGAGAAATTGTACATGCATGGATAGGAAATACTCTGATAAAAGCGAAGCCAGTTAATTTCTTAATCAACTTCTGCATGAGCTAAGCCTGAAGGAAGGAAAAATGATTATGCTTTCTCCTAGAGAATTTCCATTTGTTGAGTGCTCAACACACCCTAAAAGATTTTATGAATTGTTTTTCACTTTTGGGTACCACTTGTTTTATTTTGTTTTTCTTTTTGAATTGAGTTCGTTGTGGAGGGATCGCTAATTTTGTTTTCATGTTTCATCATCGATCAAGTTGTATTTATTTTAACCTATCAAAGTGAAACCTTTGTTTCTAAAAATAACTTGGTGTTTTAACTAAGAATCTGTAGCTAAAATTGTGACCCCCGCGCTTATGTTCGGTGTCAGAAAAATCCAAGAAAGTAAAATGAATGCATAGTAAAAATAATCATCGATTGTCAATTTATCATTGACATCGGTAAAAATAGAGTAGCTTTGCGCTGGTTGTTCGCAAAGGAGATTCAAGAAGTGGCCAATTTCCCATTGGTGTCGGTGAAACATGAGAGGGATAGACATTGAAATGGGCCATGATGAACTTATGATAGACAATTACTGATGCATTTGTTTAGGGTTAGTGAAATCTCAAAGAGTTGAATCATGGAAAATTTTCACATTGACACATCGTCGATCACCGATCCCCAATGGATTTTCGGCATTGGCAAGTTTCGAGGGGGTAATCTAGGAACGCTTATTTAAACTTATCGTCAACCACCTATCCTTGATACTTTTTTGGCATCGACAGGGTATGACCTGTTCTTAAAACATTTATATAATGAAAATAATCGATTCCAAATAATACGATTAAACGAAGACGATAATCTCAAACGCCATGCGTCTTTGTCGCGTAGGCATTTCATATGACCTAGTGTCATCCCGAGTCATCTTAGGTTTCCCATGTCCTAGTCACACTTCCAAGTCAACATTTCCACATTAGCATTGTACGACAAGATTGATTGGTGTCGAATTTTTTTCCAAGAGATATCAATGAACATTTTCTAAAGAAAAGTGTTGACTCCCGATCCACCCATTAAATTAGCAGAGCGATGGGAAGTTTTCA
>ML809795.1:58133-100442 GCA_009831015.1 Picea engelmannii | reverse complement strand
AAAGAGAGATTTTAACTCTCCATCCTTGCCCCTTCCTTCCACCCAAGAATATATGAGAGATAATAAAACTTTACATTAAATCATCACCATCAACCAATCATCACATAGAACCTGATAATGCTTCATGAAACTTCTTCAATTTCTGCAATTCTTCAATTCTTGGAGTACTCTGATCCTATGGATAATATTACTCAATGTATTCTCTGAAAATCCTCCAATTTTCACTCCTTGAATCCTCCCCAAAAAGAGGTTATAGAAACAATGGTAAACTTTATTCAATTCTGGTCTATTTAGGAGAGTGATGTTGCACAGAATGCCCCACGCTCAATAATTAACATCCGATTCTGAAAATTGCACACAAGAAACTAAAGTCCGTACTCTTTCCAATGCAATTCGTCCCACTTCAGTTGGATTCTTGATGAAGACATTATGACTGTTTTACCCAGAACACCTGTTTATTGACTAGCTTCAGGACTGGTCACATACCCTATCTTCCACATACTGTATCTCCATGATTATAGTGAATCAAGAGCTGAAACTTATACCAGAGTTACCTTCATATGTCTTGTCAATACCATAGAGATATCACCATCTGAATCATTCTATAAAAAAAGTTATAGCAGAAATGGTAAGATGACCTGAAAATAACATACCTTAGAACACATCACCAAAAGACTTCATCCTCCCTTGAAATCCGGCCTTCTTTTCTTCTTATTACCTATGAAATTTGACTTGTATAAAATGAATGTATAATGATCTTTATTTATACCATTTATGTCACTTCCTTTTAACATTAGGGCTGACCTGAACTTTCTTATTTTGTAATTCTTTTCTTCAAATCTTCAGGGCCTACATGTACTTCCTTCTTCAATTCACTTTTTCATCTTCAAAAATTCATTTGTCCTCAACCATGAGGATCCACGTGACGTGCCACATACAAATGGAAACAACATGATGTATACTATCCATCCATGGGTGTTGTATCTGCATGTGCATTTTCCTTCATGTCCAAATACCTTCATCAATCTTGCGGTCCAAAACCCATGACTAGGGTTGACATCAATGACAACAACCAATCTTCCAACAATCTCCCCCTTTGTCATTGATGGAAACACTCATGCTCCCCCTATCATCATGATCCCAATTTCTCTCCCCCTTTGACATCAATGGAAAAATGTATGGCTTCTCCCCCTGAGTTTAATGGCAAAAGGTAACCTTCTTCTTTGGGGCTACTCCCCCTAAGCATGTGGCACTCAATAGTACTTCATCCTTATTTTTGGTCTTTGGGAATTTTTCTTCCTTGGAATCCTTTTGTGTGGCTTCTTTCTTTTCTCTCTTCTTCATGTATAGGATGTATATGTTGTTCGGTCTACTTGTTGCAGTTGCAACCAATCTTCCTCAGTTATTTTCTCTAATTTTACATTTTTGGGAATCAAGTGTAAGAGTGTATCCTTGATCACACATTTTACTAACACTGAGTAGATTATAATTCAAGTCTTCAACCAATAGAACATTCTTTACTTTTACATTTTTTCTTCCAAGATCTACTACAACTTCTCCAAGTATTTTGGCAGATGAGTCATCTCCAAATGAAACATTTCCACCCTTTCTCTTCAAGCTGATCAATTTGTCTTGATCCCCAGTCACGTGTGAAGAACATCCACTGTCTATGTACCATTCATCTTATTCTTTACATTCTTCAGTGGCCAATGCTATTCAACAATCTTCATTGTTTTGAATCTCTTTCCTCTCCATACTGTGGTTGGCATAGGGACATCTTCATTCATATATCTGCAATCTCGCGCTTTATGACCAAGATAATTACATTTGTAGCATGCAATATTTTTGTCCATCAATGGGGAAAATGAATTATAACTTCTTTTCACAAATCCATGATTATTTCTATATATTCTATTTACACCATTCATGTTTCTTGCCTATGTGTTCCTTTCATTGATTTTGCAATTAATTTCCTTATGTCCAAAATTTTTGCAAGTATAACAATGACCAAGAAATAAATTTTGATACCTTGAAGTAAGTGTGCTTCTTTGTGATGTAGTCCATATAGGTTCATTATCTATTCTTCTATAGTTTCATTCATATTGATTGAAGCTTCTTTGATTCCTGAAGGTAGGAGGTCTTCTTGGATATTCATCTCTTTTGTAATCATTCCTTCTTTCTGGTGTCCTGGTCCACTTTTCATCAACTGTCTGTGTAGCTCTTTCTTCAACCTTCTTGTTGGTATTTCCATATTCTTTGTATGAAGTTTCACCCATGAATCCAAGATGTGTTAAGTCTTTTGGAACTTGAGAGTTTCTTAAGCTCTTCCTCAATGAGACAACTTCTTGTTCAAGTTTCTCACAATCTTCTTCTTTCTTCATCATTTGGACATTCCTTACTTCTCATATTCTTCTTTCTTCTTCGAGTAGATTTTTCAAGGAAATGGTTTCTTCTCTTAGTTTCTCAAAGTCTTCTAATTGTTTCATCAATATTACAACTGTCTTTTCACAACTACCCAATTCACTTCTTAGTTTTCTTTGTGTGTCTTTGAGCTTGCTATTTTCAATCTCAACATGCTTCAATTTTTTAAGATTCTCATCTTCTTGTTGAATAATTTTGTTTTCATGATTTTCTTCTTCTTCATTGGAATTTTCTTCTTCAGTGTCATTTGTTTCAATACTTGGATGAGGAAATTCAAATTCAACATGACCTACTCCTTCACAATTAAAGAAAAAGAACTGACCTCTATTTTCTTCTTTGAAATCTAAGATGTTGTAATTTGCTTCAACTTCTTCTTCTTCTTCTTCTTCTTCTTTTATGTCTTCCCTTACATAAAGGTCTTGTAGCTTGTCTCGAAGCTCTTTTGATGATGCACATGATCCCACCTTGGATTTCATTGAATCTGTCAATCCATCCAGGATGGTATCTATTGCCAATTTGTGTTTCCTTTTTGCTTTCTTCTGAGCTGTAGTCTTTGGTTTCTTCAAAGCATTTATCCTGAAGAAATTGAGAACCAAACATCTGCCCCAAGAGATTTCAATAAGTTTCCATTCTATTACTCCAGTATTCAAAATTGCTTCCATCAAATGGTGGAATCCCATTTGGAATTTTGTCTTCCATTTCTTCTTAGGATCTCCCTTCCAGTGGTTAAACTGTACTGAAGGTAACCAACTCTGATACCAATTGTTGATACTAAGAGGGGGATGAATAAGTATCAAGTACAATTTAAAACATTTTTCAACTTATACTTAAACCATTCAACTATATCCAATGAGAAATGAACAATAGTATAAGAGCTCACCAATACACCACAATACACCATGTACAATATATGAGAAATAATCAATAGTTATTGTTCAAGGGAAGTAATGACTTCCAAAGGTAGCTACAGCCTCGAAATGTAAAGGGAGGGATAAACCTCCAAGAGGAAGATACAATCCTCCAATATCAAGAGAGATTTTAACTCTCCATCATTTCCCCTTCCTTCCACCCAAGAATATATGAGAGATAATAAAAATTTACATTAAATCATCACCATCAACCAATCATCACATAGAGCCTGATAATGCTTCCTGAGACTTCTTCAATTTATGCAATTCTTCAATTATTGGAGTACTTTGATCCTGTAGATAATATTACTCAATGTATTCTCTGAAACGCTTCCAATTTTCACTCCTTGAATCCTCCCGAAAAAAGAGGTTATAGAAAGAATGGTAGACTTTATTCAATTTTGGTCTATGCAGGAGCGTGAACTTGAATAGAATGCCCCACACTCAATAATTAACATCCGATTTTGAAACTTGTACATAAGAAACTAAAGTCCGTACTCTTTCCAATGAAATTTGTCCCACTTCATTTGGATTCTTGATGAAGAAGCTATGACTGTTTTACCCAGAACACCTGTTTATTGACTAGCTTCAGGACTGGTCACAAACGGTATCTTCCACAGAGTGTATCTTCATAATTATAGCGAATCAAGAGCTGAAAATTATACCAGAGGTACCTTGATATGTCTTCTCAATACCATAGAGATTTCACCATATGAATCATTCTAGAAAAAAGGTTATAGCAAAAATGGTAAGATGACCTGAAAATAACATACCTTAGAACACATCACCAAAAGACTTCATCCTCCCATGAAATCCAGCCTTCTTTTCTTCTTATTACCTCTGAAATTCAACTTGTATCAAATGAATGTATAATGATGTTTATTTATACCATTTATGTCACTTCCTTTTAACATTAGGGCCGACCTAACACTTTCTTATTTTGTAATTCTTTTCTTTAATTATCTTCAGGGCCTACATGTACTTCCTTCTTCAATTCACTTTGTCATCTTCAAAAATTCATTTCTCCTCAACCATGAGGATCCACGGGATGTGGTACATACCATCGGAAACAACATGATGTATACTATCCATCCATGGGTGTTGTATCTACATGTTCATTTTCCTTCATGTCCAAATACCTTCATCAATCTTGCGGTCCAAAACCCATGACTAGGGTTGACATCAATGACAACAACCAATCTTCCAACAATAACGATTCTCATAAATCGAAACATTGTAACAATATTCTCAAATAGAAACCGCACAACATTCTTCGAGCTAAAACATCTCATAGGTTCTTCTTTAGCCCATCAAGTCAAGTAATATTTCACAATAATTATATATCTTTCTCTTGACCTTTTTGTTGGTGGGTTGATCGGTCCAATGAAATTAATTTCCCATTTATAAAAATCCTACAACATAACTTGTTGTATTAAAGGAATTTTGTCTCTTATGGATGGATTCCCAACTCGTTGAAAGATGTCATAGGTATGACATAACTACTTAGCATCCTTATGATGAGCGGGCCACCAAAGTCTCACATGCAAAATCTTCTGAGCCATCATTTTCCCTGCATAGTGGCCTATTGAAAATCATTCATGTGCCTCCAATAATATTGTAGGCCTTTCGTGATCCAATTCACATTGCCAAAGAATACCATTTGCAACTAAATTATACAAATTCCATACTATAAGTTGATAATCTACTTCCTTTAATACTAACTTCTTCTTTTGTGCAAGTGTAAAGTTCTGTGGGGATACTTCTATGCTCAAGAATTAGACTATATCTGCAAAGTAATGATCAACCATCTCTACTGCGAACAAGTGCGCATATAGTATATTGTCATCCAATTTTTCCACATCTTCCCCTTTTAATATGTGCGACAAATGGTCATGTACCAAGGTTAACTTTCTTGGTTTCACAATTACCTAAAACTCATATTCCTAAAATAATAAAAAACATCTTCATATTCTTCCCTCCCCGACACTTGTTTATTGACTAGGTATCTTAGTGTAGAATGATCCATATACATCTTAAAGTTTGATCCCAAAAGATAATTCCTAAATTTATGGAGTTCATATACCATTTCCAATCCTTCACGCTCTATAGTAGTGTAATTCTATTTAGTAGTAGACAATTTTCTGTTGGGAAATACAATGAGATGATCCAAATATCCTTCCCCTGACTAAGCTAGAACTATGCCTAACACTATATATGATGCATCTACGTGGACATGGAATTCATTCTTCCAATCTAGAAATACTAACATTAGTGTGGTAACCATTGTATTCTTCAAGGTATCCAAACTTTGTTTCCGTTCCTTGTTCCATTAAAACTTGACCTCCTTCTTTAGCAATTTTTCCAATGGGGTTGTGATCTATTGGTATCCCCTAATAATATTTTTGTAGAACCCCACATGACCCAATGTTTCTCTTATTTGTCACACTGAAGTAGGTGGAGGTAGATAAACAATAATAACAATCTTCACAAGATCAACGAAAATTCGTTGTTTGCATACTACATGACCCAATAGGATACCTAATGATGTGAAAAAAATACACTTCTTCGGGTTCAAAGAAATATGGAACTGTCTACATCTGTCCAACATCAAGCACATAGTTTCAATATGGTCCTTTAACAAATTCAACACTATCCAATCATCCAAGTATACTTCTAGGAATTTATGAATAAATTATTTAAAAGATGCAACAACAACTCGAGAAAATACAATTGATACATTATTCAATCCAAATGGAATCACTGTATACTAATAACATCCCCATTCTATTACAAATGTCGTCTTATGCCTATCCTCCTGCGCAATATTAATCTAGTGATACCTAAAGAATCCATCAGTAAATGAGTAAGCTTCATGTCCTCCAGCATTCTCTAAAACTTTATATGTAAAGAGGGTAGGAAATGAGTCATGTAAGCAAGCATCATTCAATTTCTCCAGATCCATGCAAATTCCAATTTCACCTGTTTTCTTTTCTTGGACCACCATTGGACTGATCCATTATGAATCTATGACAGGTTCAATAATCTCGGCTTCCATCATCATATCTATTTCTTCTTTCAATTTCTACTTATATACTGGGTTCAATCGGTACAGTCTCTGCTTTACTTTCTTGGCATATTTCTTGAAAGGGATCTTCATCTCCCCTAGCTCCCCAATAATCCCTTTCATTTCTAAAAATGTAGTTGGAAAAAGGTCATGATATTCGCGTAGTAAGTCAACAATCTTCTCGACATTTTCTTCATTCCAGTGGTCCCCAATGTTTTCGAACTTGAGATTATCCGTCGTACCAATATTCACATTGCGCATTTTCAAAAACTTTGCATACATGACATATTCAATCTCGGGACCCTCTACTTCATGCTCTCCTTCAGTTTTTGGCACATGCAAATTTCTTAGGTCTTCATCCTCCTGGTATTCTCCAACAACGTTATAGTATTCCAAAACCTTTTAAACCGTCGCATAAAATCTTGGTGCACTATATAAAGGTACTTGTCCCATTGAGTCTTCTAATGTAAAAATCATGTTCTTGATCATCTAAAAAGATGTATCAATCAAAGGAGCATCATATTCAAAATTTAATGTTACCTTGAAGTTGTGATTCAAATCTTCCCAGTCTGTTGTTCCTTCGCGTACTTGCAATTATATATACTAGTTCTTAGGTATCGCATCCAGAGCATGTACAAACAAGTGTATCAATTCCTTATTAGGTATTGAACTCCATATCATTGTGCACTATGTAAGATGAGATGTAGCACAACTCAAATCAATGTACTTATGTGAAATACAACTAGTTTTTTTTATGAACCTGATCTGTAATAGCCTTTTGCATTGTTGACAATTATCTATTCGATCCTTTTTGTGCAACCCACCACCTTCTAAGGGTGTATTTTAGTGCGAAATATAAATATATCAATCTCTGTTGATATGGTATCTACAATTCAAATTATTTTATTAAAGGATGTATATATGTTAGTCCATCATACTTTGAGGGATCAAATGCCTCAATTCCAATCCAGTGCAATGCGTGGGTAATCCGATCACATCTCCTTGTAGATACTTCATGAAATCTCTATTGTCAATGTTCCAAGGCTTCTTCTAAATATGAAATTCAAGAAGTGATACTTCACCAACTGAGTACACCTTCAACAGTAGGATTAACATAGCCATCCATCCATGTAGTCACATTGTAAATATTATCGAGCTCTTTAGTATTGAAGCCTCCCATTGTTGGTTCTACATATCGTCTTCCTTCTTTGGGATCCAATGGCGTAGTAAATTTCAAGTCTCCTACTTCAAAGATATTTTTTCTCTTATTCAAATCAATAATGGTCTAGTTATCAAAATCCCAATAAAGTCTAAGTAGAATTGGCTAGGGTTTACAATTATCCACCATCTAAATTACATCAAAATCGGCTATGTTGTGCACTCCATCGATATTAAAATTCACCCCTGTTAGTATTCCAATCAGATCAATATTGTATTGATTTTCTATCCTCAAATGGATTGGTGACCAGATCAACTTTTGTTTACCCATAATCTCCCATGTCTTGTTTTGAATAATGTTCACATTAGATTCCAGATCCAATATGATATTATCCAAATCATAGTCTCTTTTCTTTGCATTAAGTCAAAATTCCCTACTCGTCCTTTTCTTACGATGTACCTGTTTAAATTATCTTTGTTCAACATGCACTTATTTATATTGCGCAAACTGGTTGATCATCTTGCGCAACATGTTTAATGTAGCTTTGTCCTTTATTAGTTCTTAACAACTATTTAATATTGTTCATATTACTTTCCCTTTCAACTGGCCTTTTTGAATGTTCATAGGCTAGAGGCATGTCATACACATGTTTAGAAGTCAATGTTACCCATTCTGTTTCTAATAGTTCCTTCCTTCATTGCTTATATGTGTCTCTCTCTTTTCGAGGATAAAACATTGGAGGAGGTTCTCCGATTTTCCTGACCCACTGGTCAATCTGAATTTCTTGTTATGTTGCATCAACACTTGTTCTTGTTCCTCTGCATGTAACTGCTACTACCATTGGTTGATCATCACGTTCTTTTGCTACTATCATATGCACATTCTGGTTCCTTTTCTCCTGCCACTTGACCATCAGCAGTGGATAGTCTTCTGTCACATGATCCAACTGTCTACTATATGTACATGCCATGAAAGGATTCAGACAATATCACACCAAATTCCCATGATGGTTATAGTTATAGCAGATAATCAATCCTCTCCCTATGTCGAGCCCTCCTCTTTTATGACCTATGAATCCTCCTTTCCCTCCTTGATTATATCCTTTAAGACTATTATACTGCGGTATCCATGATTCTGAGCCATCTTCCTCTTGAACTCTATAAGCATCCAAATTATGTTCTCTCATTAGATCGAGTGAGAGAACTTCCTTTTCGTCATGTCCCACAGACTTACATAAATTAAAAAATAGGATTTTGGCATTGCTCTGATACTTCTGCATCAAAATATAAGTGGATGGGTGATGGCCCATATTTCTGCATATCTCACATGATACTCCTCCTCCTGATTCCAAGGGATTCAAATATATTTTATCCAAATACTCTTTAAATGATGGACACTCATTCTTATGATGACCTTTCATTATGCATGTAACACATCAAAATTCTTCGTGCTTTTCCTTCCCTTTATAAAGTTCATGTAACTGAATTGTTAATGTTGCTAACTATGACCGAAACTGAGCCATTCCTTCTCCTTTCTCTCCTATAGGGGATGCTTCAAATTTCATGGTGATCTCTAATGCTTCTGATTGTGAAAAAATCTTTTGTTGCGTCAAAGGACAACGTATATGTGGTAACAATCCCACAACAAACCATTCCCTATGTTTCTCGTCTATAATCTAGAAGGTCAGTCGATCCATCAATATATTGAATCTATGATCAAAATCCCATACTGAGTCATTTTGCAACTACTTGATCTCTTTTATTTCTATAATACACTACAACTCAGACTTCGGTTTTTGGAACTCTTTTAATAGAGATTTCCTGATGTTTGCCAACATTTTGGCTTGTCTCGTAGATGCAATGGATTGATACTTCATATACAAAATTAATTCATGGTGTCTTAACTTTGTTACTAACTACATTATTTTTTTATCATCATCCTAGACTTGATTTACTATCCATATTGCTTCACTGACAAACAAGTGTGGTTTCGAATCAATTGTCCATGCTCCATGGAAGAAAAACATTCTCAAAGTGGGGTCAACCCCAACCATTGTGTACTACACAATATTCTTCCTTGATGTCCCTAAATCAGTGTGTGTTTTCATACTACTTCCACTACTCTGGCTAACTACAGTTGACAAAGTTTCATATCTTACCTCAGACTTTGCATATGCACACGGGGTAGTGGGTTTGACATAGAGTCTGGCCTGAGTGGAGCTACTAGGATATAATGGATCTCCTTCTCCTGGAATAAGTTGATGGTATTCCTCCTTCTTTGTGCACAATAATCCTTCTATTTGGAGCACTATGTCGGTGTCTCTTTCCTTAACTTGACTGTGTTTCCCTTCTCTATGACCCACATTCCTTTTCCTACTATACCAAAATATATTTCCACTATGCAATATACTCTTTCATCGCACATTCTTCTTCTCTTGGAATTCTCAACCCATACGTTCCTCATTTATTCTTTCCTACATCCCTCTTCTCCCATACTCTCATGCCATCCCATGGTTAGCCCCTAGTCCCCCTAAATGCACCCAAAGGCACCTAGCTACTAGGGTGAGCATATTTCAACTTCATAACCACTTTATCACACAACAACATCTTCATCCAAGTAGACAATGATTTCAAATATCTTCCACACATACCTTTAAATTACTCCCTCTCATCGACACTATATGACTAGGTACAATCTATAACAAACTCAGTAATATAACGCCCCAATATATTATCCAAACAAAATTCAACTCCATGTGAGATCTGATTACTTATGGTATTAAATTCCTATATCAACTCAGAGGTACAACTCCTTGGAACAACAGTGCAGAAAGTTCTATTATTTTCAGCTAATCTATGTATCCAATTATCCAAAACTATCAAGAAATCAACAAAGAAAAACTCATGTAAATATGTAAATGCATGCCTCTATAACCACTTCTATGACATGATCCGTTGGTTCTTATACTGGTCTCTAAAACATTTGTGCTCGTTTTTCTCCAACCATTGTCTAATATCTTCCTTAGTGGGCCTCCACATTCCCCTCAGTCATAGATCCTAGTCCCAACAATAGAACCATTTGCTAGCGCACAATGGGAATACCTAAGGTCCAACATGAATCCACCAACAAAACCCTCATATACCGACCCTTTAAGCATGACCCGCAAGGACATGAATTCTCACCCGAGGTATCTATGGGAATTTCAGGAACCAAGTTTCCACAATAATGAAGGGATGGGAGGTAGTCCTCATAACCGTTATTCTTAGCATTAATTCATTAAACCTTATATCATGTGCGCATAAACATAATAAAATATAACATATTTAGAATAACAACAATAATTCATATGCACACAATAAACAGAACAACAAACACATCATGACACATAGACACCATATTTAACCTAGTTCACCCAAGATGGGCTACGTCCACAATGACCGACTTCTTATTATATTATTCAGTATCATCCCTTACAAAATATGTGCATTGTGCTTATACATTATTCCCTTGTTGTTCTCCTACCCTCTATTTGTCACTCTTCACTTTTCACTCTTGCATACAATGCACACTCACATATTAGCTACTTCTTACTCTCTGACTCTCATGTATCCCAAAAAACATTACATATTTATACAATAACATTAAGTCTTAACCCTTTTCCATAGACAAAATTCCTAACGACTTCCAACTGTCCTCCTTCCTTTGCATGAGTCGATCCTTAAAAGTGCGCCAAATGAATTTCCTTCTTTTACATGCACTAGGCATTGTTCCCAAAACTGGTCCCAAAATCTTGTCCCAACAACTAGTAAAAAAGGAGAGATACTTTTGATCCTAAATATTAGGGTTAACCACCTCCTTATAATATCTTGATTTTATTTTATCCTCTAATTCTTTATCACACCATAGATTCTTCTTAAATTTAGCTTCTACAATGTTTTTAATATCATCGATATTCTACATAATGACTTCTTCTTTTATTCTCCAGTGATATAAAGCCAATACTTGGCATCATTATGCCATCCTCACTTTAGTTGTTAGTGCTTTTAGCTTGAGTCCGAAGAAATTTTGGGGAGCCTCTTTTCATCCATGTTGTTTATATTGTTCTTGTACATTAAGTACCTAATCATAGTTGTGATCTCAATGGGAAAAGGCTCGCTTTGATGAGAAGGATATGATAGGGTGCATTTCCTTTAATTTTGAGATTATAAGTTATAACCTATTTTTGGATCTTATCTATCTTTCTTCATGATTCTCAAGAGATAATACATCCTCAAAATTCACATCAATATAATATAACATGAGTCAGAAGAGTCTCAAAAAGGATATTTTTCTCTTCCCATAGACAAAGGTCTACTAATTTACAATTATTTTCAAGCCCATAATAAGCTTTGTGTCATTCATTTATCCTTTTATCAATGTTATAGTTCAAATTGAGCTTGTGATGAATATCAATTCCAATATACTTGTATGAAGGAACTTCCTCCAAGATGTTTTTCTCATATACAAAAGTAGCATAGGTGATCTTATTGGATTTAATTATCATAACCTTCGTTTTGTTAGTGTTCACAATCATAATTGTACTAGAGAATAATTCCTTGAGGATTATAAGAGGTTTAATTAGGTAATAGGGATTCCTTACAATAAGAAAAATATCATGGGAATAGAGAGGAAGGACGATTACTATACTAGTAAGAGTTTTTCCAGCACAATGTGCTACTTGCAAACAATCTTCTAACTTGTTAATGTAAATGCCAAAAGGGGTATGGGATATGGGACAAACTTATTTGACTCATGTATTATAGTTAATTTCTTCTAACCAACCCTCAGTGCTCCTAAACTTGGAAATAATATTCTCATACAACCTTATTGTGGTATCTCTCATCACGAAGGGAACTTTGATCTCTTCTAACCTATTCCAAAGGTTGGTCCTAGACACACTTTCAAATACTATATTTCATACTGAAACTGGTGTAATGGGCTAGCTATCCATTAAATCTCTAAAGCATGAATAAAATTACATGAATATAAAAAAACCTAACCCATAACCATAAACTGATAAAAGTAATTGTATATGATCATATAATTCACGAGACATAAGAATGATGAGGATCTTACCTGAGAACTCAAGACCTTGAATTACTTGTAACACTATACATGTCGATCCATTGTGCTCCAATTTTTTATCTAGATGACTGCAACACTAATGTTGGGGGAGAATATCCTCCCAACCAGTCCCCTTAGTGATCCAGGAGGATATCGGTCGCCACCCACCTAATCCAACTAGATCAAAACAATCTTTTGGCAATTTAATATTTTTAGGAGTTTTCCGGGTCCCGAAATTCTGTGGCCATTTTGAGGGCCTAAACATCGTTTTTTCATGATATGGCACCTCAACTATTGCTAATGGATTTTATTTATCCCCAAAAATGATTCTTCTCTTTGATACCTTTCCAACGAGCTATCGTGCACCCTAAATGGAGATTGTATGCAAATTTTACAACCTTGGGAAGATGATGTACTAACTTACCCCAATGGGACCCACATGACTTTTGGTGCTTCATCTCCTAGGGTTAGGTTTTTGGATGTCTAGGGTTTTGGAATTCATTTTTATTATAAAAAAATTCTTCAAAGCTTCATTGTACTCATCTTCTTGTGAATGGGCATAGTTGTCACATCTCTTCTCGGATATAAGCTGCCACCATTCTAGCAAGCTTGTTTCAGTCTCCATTTTATAGTTTTCAACATATTTCTTATTTAATAGAAGTCAAATTTTACTGTATCTCTGTTATTTTTCAGTGTGTCTCTATGTTCATATTATAAATCTATGGTTTCATTTCGTTTCTCTCATAAATATGGATTAGTGGTATTAAAGTGGTCTTCTCCTTGTCATTTTTTTAATGCATGTCCCCAACACGGTTAGGGTATAGATAGTTGGGTCTTGAGATTGTTTCTCTTGAGGAAACCTGCTCTCACATGCCCAAGAAACTGTCCACGGTAGGCAAAAATAAATACGATGGGATATGATATCCTTTCAAAATTTTGCTCGAGGAATCCCTTGAGCGACAGAGGAACAAGATGATGGACACCTTTTCACAAATCCTTTGACTTCTTATGAAAAGAGACACATCCACCTCAAGAGGAGGAAACCTCACCTTCAAGGTACATATAAATTTGTATATTCCTATATTTGAATTTCAAACATATGCAGATGCCGTAGATAAATGACCAAACCTTCTAGAAGGGTATTTTTCTATCCAAAAAATTTCTGCTAAAGAAAAGATTAGATTTGCACTCCTCAAGTCCATCCCCCATGTCAAATATTAGTGGGAGACATTCTGTGAGAAAAAGGAAATAGAGGGATCCACATTATTTGCAGTTGTACCCACTTGGGATTCCTTCAAGGATGATATTAAAGAATAATAATACCTTGTTGGAAGTTATGATGACCTGTATACAAGATGACCACACTGCAGTGGGAAAGAGACCAAAAAGTGTTAGAGTTCACCTATGTATTCCATACCTTGTGCACCAATATAGGTATCTAATATTTTGAGTGACATCTCATGCTCATGTACCACGATGGTCTGCATATATACATCTTGGCAGAAATGGGGTTTTTTGATATCTCATCCTTGGGCGCGGCCTATCAATATGTCATCAAAATTGAGCAAAAGATTAAACAAAAGAAAAGACAGTTTGGGTCTGGGAACCCCTCATAGAAGAAGTAGGGAAAGTGAATCCCTAACCTTCATGGAAAAGGACATATCAAATATGGGAAATCTTAGTACAACCAATCCAATACACAAGCAAAGAAGGACAATGGGAAGATGAAGAAAGATACCGGGAAGTGGTGCGACTTCCCTAACAGATATTGGAATAACACTGTTGATTTCTTCTCAAAGAAATCATTAGTGGTTGATGTAAAAGCCTCTAAATCAGATGTGGGTTTCGACTCTGAGTCATAACCAGAAAAGGGGAGATAGATCATTGATGCAGAACACAGTGCCATCGTTCCTACCACCAATATCTATCCCAGTGAACTTGATGAGATAGAGGAAGGAGAGTGCCTACTTCATTCACAGATGTTGGTGAAAGGCACTCCACTTCCCGTCATCGTTGATAGAGGTAGCAAGAAGAACCTCATCTCAGCAGAGGTCATCAAGAAACTAGCCTTTCCGAAAACACCGCACTCGCAACCCTACATCATCAGATGGCTCCATCATACAAGCGATCTTCGCATCAACCAACAATTCCACCTGTCATACGACATCAAGCCATTCAAAGATGAGGCATTTTGTGATTTTTCTCCCCTTGAAGTTTGTGATGTTATTTTTGGACAACCTTATTTATGGAAACATCATGATGTATGTGAGTCTAGGCCTGCCAGTGATATTATTACTTTGAATGGGAAACTGTACATGATACCCTAGGTAGTTCTATGTAGTGTTATTTACTTGATCTCTTCCAAGAAATGAAGGAAGGTAATTTCTCAGACTGGGTAGTTTGTATTCATTGTTATTCTCTCTCAGAGTGATCGAAAGGTTTCAATGACATCCATGGCCTCCACTTCCGACCTCTCCATGCAATTGAAGCAAGTGGATAAGTTTGTGGAAGAATAAAAAGGAATATTCTCATCACCTATTGGGGTAACTATACAATGTCAGGTCAAGCATCCCATCGATCTAACCCTCAGTGCATTGCTACCCAATGAGCCATTATATCATCGCTCTCTGCTCGAAAATGAGGATATCAAGCATAAGATCTAATAAATCCTCCACAAGGGGCACATCTGACCCAAATCATCACCTTGTGGAAGCCCAATCATACTGGTGGAGAAGAGATATGGGACCTGGTGACTCTGCATTGATTATCAAGCCCTAAATAAAATTACAGTCATGAACCGATACCTAATTCCCCGAATCAACGATCTCCTTTATCAACTCAAGGGGGGGGAATATTTCAGTAAGATTGATCTAATGTTTGGCTACCATCAGGTCCCAATAGAGCAGACAGATGTATGGAAAACATCCTTCAATTCAAAATAAGGCATTTTTGAATGGTTGTTCATGACCTTTGGTTTGACAAATTCCCCTACAAATTTCATGAGGATGATGTGTGATATCTTGCAACATTTCACTAATTGTTTTATGGTGGTGTATCTAGATGATATCCTCATCTACAAAAACACTTGGTTAGAACACTTGCATCATATTCAACAAGTTTTGCACACTCTGTGGAAGCACAAGCTATACGCCAACTTGGAAAAATGCTCCTTCGGCATGGAGATGGTCCAGTACTGAGGCTACATTGTTGATGTGCATGGTGTGCATGTTGATCCAACCAAGATACAAGTCATGTGTGACTGGCCAGCCCCAACCACGCTCACTGACCTTCAGATATTCTTAGTCCTTGCCAATTTCTATCACAGTTTTGTGTTGGGATTCTCCCATATTACATGGTCCCTCACCCAAATAACTAGGGGTGTTGGTAAGGAAAAAATTGTGTGGGGCCTATCCCAACATAAAGCATTCAATGATTTGAAGCAGGGCTTGTGGTCAACCCCAGTGCTTTCATTACCTGACCTGAAACAACCCTTTGAGATCGAGAGAAATGCTTCGGACTATGCTCTAGGAGCATCCCTCACTTAGCATGGACACCCCGTGACCTATCATAGTGAGACACTATCAAATGTCATCAGTAAGTACCCTACTTATGAAAAATAAATGTAATCCATTGTGCAATCCTTCGGCCAACAAAGGAATTGCATTCTCGGGAAGGAGACGATCATCCACACTGATCATAAGTTGTTTCAGTTCATGAAAACACAAGGAAAATTGCAGAATGACCGCCATCAGAAGTGGTCCACATATTTGTAGTATTTCCACCTCAACATCAAGTACAAAACATGAAGTACCAACTGAGTCATTGATTTCCTCAATTGACCTCCAGTGGTGACACTCACCACAGTGATAGACTCTTGTGGCCATGAGACCTCTGGATGCCCCCTCCTTTATGATATAGATCCTGACTTCACCAACACCTACCATATGTTGGGTGAAAACACAACTATAATTAATTTCCTTCTTCAAGACAAGATGTTGTGCCATCTAGGCCACCTATGCATTCCATCAAGGGAGTGAGGGGATATGATTTGAGAAGCCCACTAAAGTCAGGTGGCCAGACACTTCGACGTGGAAAAGAAAGTGGTAGTACTACAAGGACATTTCTACTAGATAAAAAATTGACAGGATATCAACAAGTATATGGTCATGCAATGCCTGCGCTATTTCCAAATTGACCATGAAGAAACAAGGTATGTAGACTCCTCTTCCTACTCCTAACATGCCCTAGGAATCCATCTCAATGGACTACATGTCGAGCCTTCCATCAACCAAGTGGGCAAATGACCGTGTCCTTGTGGTTATTGATCGCTTTTCCAAAATAGTGATTCTAGCCGCCTACAAGAACATAGTCACAATGGAGGCCACTGCCAAGATCTTTTTTGAATGACTGTGGGTACACTTTGGGATCCCAAAAACCATTATCTCATATCAATATAGACGGTTCCTCAACAAATTGTAGTTGAGCCTTTGGTCATTGCTGGACACCAATCTCACCAAGTCCACTTCCTTCCACCCCCAAGTGGATGGCAAAACCGAGGTCGTCAACGGAATGATCATGCACGTATTGCGCATGTAAAATTCCAAGAACCCTTGCACCTGGTATGAGAGTATTCTCTATGTTCAACATAGTTACAACAGATCCATACATAGCTCAACCAACCACAACCCATTTCAGGTGGGGTTGGGATTTCAACCATTGGGTCCCATGGATGTTGCACTATCCCTTGCAGCCACCCAAGTAAACTCATTGCATGCTCCAACTAAATATGAAAAATCCACCCGGTTCATTAAGATCCAACACATCTGTCAACAGGTTCGAGATATTTTACAACAGTCCAATTCTAAGTACAAACAATGCCATGATCAACACCGGGTGCCACATCGGTTTCAGGTGGGAGACAACATTTGGTTGAACTTGAATAAATAAATCCTGATAGGGAATCATCAGAATCTTCATCCACTCCGATGTGGATGGTAAATCATCACCAAGGTTGTCAGTGACAATAACTTTGAGCTCAACATTCCCCCTTTCCTCGGATTGCACCCAGTGTTCAATGCAGACCTCTTTGACCTTATTTTCCACCATTATTGGACACCTTAGAGATATAATAACAATTGACACCAACAAATATCAAACCTGACTACATGGAACAGGTTAAGGGAACTCACCATCAGAAGATATAGCCTTATTGGATTGTCAAAGCAGGACAACTCCTACACCAAGGAAAGCGACTCACCCAGGGCCAAATTCAACAGAACTTTCCTCATATGATGGGGGAACTAAACACAATGGAGACCATTTCTTCCTAAGGGGGGAGAATTGATCCAAGAGGATATCGGTGGCCACCCACCTAGTCAAACTGGCTCAAAATAGTCTTTTGGCAATTTACTATTTTTAGCAGTTTTTCAGGTCGTGAACTTATGGGGCCATTTTTAGGGCCTAGACATCATTTTTTCATGATCAGGAACCTCAATGATAGAGGAATACTTTTATTGATCCCAAAAAATGAATCTCCTCATGGATACCTTTCCAACGAGCTATCATGCATCCAAAATTGAGATCATATGTAAAATTTACAACCCTGAGAAGTTGATGTACTAACTTACCCCAACGAGGCCCACATGAATTTCAGCGCTTCATCTCCTAGGTTTAGGTTTTTCAATGTATAGGATTTTGGACATCATTTTGATTGTGAAAAAGGCCTTTAGAGCCTCATTGTACTCATCTTCTTGCGAATGAGCATAGTCGTCACATCTTTTCTTAGAGAAGCGTTTCCACCATTGTAGCAAGTATGTTTCAATCTGCATTTTACAATTTTCATCATATTTCTTTTATTGTTCATTGTTTCATTGTGTTCATATTATAAATTTATTGTTCCATTTCGCTCCGCTCATAAATCCGGATGACTCAGTTATCATGATTGAGACCCTACGAGCCCTCAATTAACCAATTATGTGAGTGTTCTATCCTATCTGTCAATTTCCTAGAGAAAGATGTCTTACGTCCCTTACCACCTCTGAATATATAGAGTATTACATACAAACTCCATGCAAAGAAACCTCATGCATAGATTCCACTTGTCATTATGAAAACCTTCCTTTTTTTTAACTTAACTTAACTTAATTTAGTCCTCCCTAACTTATCTCCTCTTATTTTATTTTTTTGTTAATAATAATGTAATTCTTTACTTATCTTAACTTAACTAAATTGATTATAATTCTTTTTATTTCTTTATATTTCTTTACATTCTATTCTTGTATTGTTTAACTATTTATCTATTTATTATTATTATTATTATTATTGTTGTTGTTGTTGTTGTTGTTGTTGTTATATTACTATTATTACTATTTGTTTTAATTAATACAACTCATTACATACTTCTCCCCTTCAAGGAACATCATCCTGAAGTTAACTTTGATTATGTTACTTATAGGATTTTAATTAGATCACCATAACATCCAAAAAAATCTCTATTAGCTTATGTATCTTGCATAACACTCTATACTAGACTAGTATAAAGCTACCCAAGTCACCACAATAATCATAGAAAGTCTACATCACAACCTCGGGGAAGCGTGAGTACTCTTTGGATATCCTTCCTGACTTTCAGAACCAGTGTTAAATCCTACCAGTCCATTCCAAGCCCCAAGGATCAAGACCTCATATTCCCAGGCAGACATCTACATCGATGCTCATGTACACTAGGCATATTGAAATTTTGACTTAAAATCCCTCCAAAACTATGAGGTACAACCTTAAGAATTAAAATCTAGTCCCACAACACTGTAGCCATTCTTCATGACTTCATTATCACAAATCTAATACAAGGCATAGGAATTACTGACATACACTAACTGATTGAGTTGTCCCCAACCCATATGGTATTACTTTCTAAATATTCTTCCTCATAGGTATGAGCTCCCACTGCTAGATGACCCGACAATCACCACCTCACAACATGCAACTAATGCATTAGTTATAATCAATTTCAACATCTCAAAGAAAGAATCCACATTCTATTTCTCTCTCATTTCATCATGAAAACAAAACATCATTGTAAATTTACATGTAAGTATCACATGCCATCACATCATGACATCAGAAAAATATTATCATAAAAGAATTCCATGCAATTACATCATGTCATCACATAAAGAGATATTATTATAAGATCTTAACCTCAACATATCATTATCAAATATAATAAATGGAACAACATGTTATCCTAACATCATAGAATATCATCTTGAGTATGATAATAATCTCAACACATCTTTATCGAAGACATAGTGTTGTATCAACATAATTAAATGGAATTACATAACATCATAACTAAATACCATAGTCTCTTAATATAATCTAACATCATGAACATTATAACCATGTCAACACCTATCACATGTAGAGTAATAATAACACCATGAGTGTTCTTATCATGATTCATCAACATAATCAACTTTATTATCCTACATGAATAAATAGTGAATACTAGATTTATATCCAATGCAAAAAATATCATCAAAACATTCATCCTACATTGATCTATTTGTTTAACGTTTTCATCCCAAGATAACTCTCCATAGGATCATTTAGTACTAAGAGTGTCACGAGATCACCCAAATACCAATTGTTTCTTCATTATCATTTCAATAAGGAAGTTGACAATTTACGTGATATCTATATTCACCCTATAAATGTACTAAAGGTTTCATATATTTTCCTTGTTTGAATATACTATTGACTTCACATAAACCCCATAATATATAGCTATAATATCTAGACACACATTCTTTCCCACCTAGGAAAATTCAGTGAAATTTAACATCTTATCTTATCTCTCTCTATAATTTATCGTCAAATTAAAGGTAAGGTAGGTGGTTTTCTTTGATTTTTTATATCACATCCCCCCTCTATTCATCCTTGAGAAATCGAATACAGTTCTTTGTATATTTGTATTCATATATAACCTTGGTTTTATACCCCAATCACTTAATTAAGCGACAATATGAAAAATATTTCATTTAGTCATTCTAATTCATCTTTATAATGGGACCTTATTTGAGTTCACATTGTAGAAGGTTGGGATGTTATCACATCATACAATATTTACATGTAAATTTTCTATATATGCCCTCACTAAAAAATAGGGGTAGTTATAAGAAATCGTCACCTACTTACTCTTATGTATTCTTCTTCTACCTCTAATACTGAATTCTATAAAAAGCCTAATTATGATGGAAAAGGTCCTCATAAATATTTTGAAAGCATATGGTCATTCCAAGAATATTTCAGCAAAAATGAATCTCAAGCTTTTGGGCATTGGCCACAAAGAAACAACTAGAGATAGAGTATGAGCACCCCATTATAGGAAATAATCAAGATCCAATAACTTTTGGTTATTTCTTATGATTATTAAATTACTCCATGACAAATAAAGAGTTTATTCTTCTACATAACTGTCGAGAGAAGGACTATTTGGTCCAAGTAATTATGGCTAATGGGAGTATGACGATCCTATTCTCACTAGACCTTATCATCGTTTGATTTTTCCACATAATTCCATGTTTTCTATCAAGCCTTTCATTTGTGCTTTAGAGTGTGATGAAACTCCAAAAAAAAATTGGAACCATCTTCCACCAACAAATATACAATGTATTTTAGGTGCTTATGTTTATTTTTTGAAAAACAAAAGGCCCTCATATGATTCCAGCATCCAACACTCTTCTTACCTAATTCCAATGTCAAAGCTTTGGAATCAATGGATTTGGAGAACATCATGATGGAAAGTGTCGAAGTGGAGACACAATTAACATAATTAATATTGTTCATTGTCAGGCATAAGGGGAACATTTAACATACATTTTGTCTATTATCCTGCACTCATCACTTTACTATGTTATATTTCTTCCCCTTTTGAGAGGCTACTACCAAAGTTAACCAAATAATATTTCAATATCTCTAAATGATTACCATGGACCTTTATTAATTTCATTGATAAAACTAAATGATAATCAAGTAAAATCATGAAGATAGGTAACACTTTTGCGAGAATCGGGTCTTTAAAATTCCTAGCATTATTTTTTCATCCGAAAAAAATGCTTCTAGGAATTTTTCGGCCGAAACATTTTTCGGTCGAAATTTTGCACCTCAAATTGAACGATGCCCTCAAAATTCATGTACAATATTTTTCGAATGAATTATTTTCCTATGGTAAGCATATTTCAGCCGAAACGTTTGTTTTTAACGTATTTCATTAAAAACGATGTTTCGACCAAAAGAATATTTTGGCAAAAAACCTGAAAACGAGACTGCTTGCAGGAAACTACAAACTCTCCCCAACTTACTTGATCTTTGGAGGTAGGAGACTCCTACAAATACTTAGAATTTAGTTTCAGTGAAATGAAAAAATCATATCTCCAAAAATACATAGTGGAAAACTATGGAAAATTTGTTTTCATAATCCTTAAACTGTTGTCTTCAAAAGGATATTTTTAGATTTTAATGTTAAGTAAAATTAATATAGATACATGGTGGAGGAAAACATGTGTTCAAAATCTGTAACTTTTTTAGATTGGCCAACTTCAAAACATTCTAGAAATTATAATATTCATCCGTTAGATTCAAAATTGTAGTCATCACAAAATAGAGTCTATGTATATTGTTGTATTATATTTCATTTGTCAAAAACAAAAGTTTAATAATGGATACATTGTTGGGGGAAAAATAGCTCATTATTTTTCCCTTTATTTTTAAGGAACATACTTTCAAACAATTACCAAATTGACTTACCAAATCTCAATAAAAAAGAATTAAACACAGTGAGTAGAAAGCTAACAAAATTCTTCACAAGTTTTTTTTTTTACATTAAAGTAAAATTCTAAATAAAAAAAATACTTTTGTTTACCAGAAGTTGAAGAACCTGTTAAAAAAAAAAATTGTCATAAAACAAGCAAAAGTGTTACCCATCTTCATGATTTTACCCAACCATCATTTTTGAAAGCCTCATAAATATATCAACATAATGTAAATATTTTCTAATCATTATAACATTCCACTATAATTTTTGTAATTATAAACATACTCTCAAATTTAAAAAATATGAGATTCTAAATGAATACTCAATAAAAAAAAATATTATTTTTATGTATATATAATATTCTAAACAATCCAAAAATACATAATTGGAATTAAATAACTTGTTCATACCTTTAATTTTAAAACCAAATCTTTACTCCAGTAAATAATAATAAGATTAAATTTGTCTGATGACCATGGTGGTGAGTAATATGCGATCCAACATAAAGTAAGTTTCATTAGCTTTAGGTTCATGACTCATTTAGAGAATTGGAAGCTATAAGAGCATTTAAATTTGTGAATATACAAAAATTACAACATGTTAGTAAAAATGCATATACCATACACAATTTCAATTACTAGAAATTAAGTTAAAGTATAACTTAACATACTATACTATATATAAATTATAACTTAACATATATAAAGTATAATTTGACTTACTATATATAAAGTATAACTTAATATATAAAGAGTATAGTTAAACTTACTATATAAAGTATCATTCATACATAATATACCGCATGTACCACCCAAGGTCTATACTAAATAACATAACAAGTCAATGAGATGAATAAAAAAAAAAAGAGAGAAAAGAGAAATGTCCTAATATTTTAAATAGGATTTTTTTTTTAATTTTGTTCTAAATTTTGTTAAAATTTATTGGATATATATTTGAATCTATTTATACATTTAAAAATATAATTTAACTAAGAAAATTATTATTAAAAAATAAAATAAAAAACATTGAAAACGAAAATTATGCAGTTTCTAAAAGAAATGTGAATCTTTGCATTGAATAGTGTTTTTCTTAATGACACGATAGGGTTTCTGTACGAATAGAATCTGAAATTGAGGGAAATTTGGTTGAATCAAAACCCTAGCCAATTTTCCTTAGGAAAGGCCTGATTTAGCTTGCGACTGAAGAGATTTTAGGGAGTTGATTTATCTTTTTTATGTTCGCCTTAAAAGTGTACCTATTTTACTGTTAAAGTTACTATTCATTTGTTTCGAAAAATTAAGTATATCCGTTTTTTTTTAAGGGAATTTGTCTTTAACAAATAGTCAGTAATTTAGCAATAGGCATTTATGCATTTTCTCGCGATTTACCCAATTTAGTTCGACTTCGGTGCTCTGTTTGTGCAAATTTATGGATTCGAAAAGATTTTTTTTTTAATTAAAAGGATCATTACTGCGCGACTGAATAAGCTCTTTGGTTCTTGTTAGAGCTTGCTTTGTTTTGTCTAATGATGCAAATTATTAAATAAATACACGATTACATCGTTGCCTCACCTCCCACCTCTCATGTTTTCCCTTCATGCTTATGTAATGCCATGTCAAACATTACAACCACCAGTTCAAAGTCTAATAAATCTAACCCATAATTGTTTTCTCTGTCTTAAAATAGATCTAAGCCAAGCTGCCAAAATTGTTTACCTCCTTTTCCTATAATTCAACTGTATGCTTTTCTATGCGGTTTCTCTATGAAGTTAAGAAGATTTCTGGTATCATGCATCGGATTACGAATATTTTGAACTATCATAAGGATTTAGGATTTGAGAGACCAAGGATAAATACAACAAAAAGATAAAGACTGAAACCTGCCATGGCTACCCTTAGAACAACCAACCGACCCTGCAAAATAAGACATTCACTCGGTATTGCAGATGATGATAATATTTTATAATAGTATCATATATTTAAGTTTTTTAAAACATCGGCAAGTGCAATGTCACAAGGATCCCGTCACAAGTTTCTCAAGATTGTATCAGCTTTCCGTAGAAAACCCTAACGTAAAAAAGCCTAAGTTAAATGTTTTTTTTCTACGTTTCTCCATCATGCACGCCTATGGCTGTTACTGCAATTATTATCTACCTTGCAGTTGTTTTGGCCGGTAATGTTGTTATATACAAATTCCGAGGTGGAAAAAGAAAAAAAAATGCATTTCTTAAAACCTTGATTTGTGAGTATTCACTTTTATACTACACACTAACATCGTACCGCCAATAATTTGGAAAGTACATACATTTTCAACTGGAAATTCAACATGCAAGCTCTTTAAAATTCTAGAACGACCTGAAACACATGCCCAATACTGACAAAAACCTAAGTGCATGCCCACAGAAACCCTAACACAAAATTAACAAGCAATGCCTACAAAATCAAGAAAATGCATGTGCATTACGACAAACATGGGGATAACATTGAATCGAGACGAAAACTGATTATACATACAACCACCAAAATAGTTCAACATCCAATACTATTTCACAGATAATGGTAACTTATAGTTTATAAAAAAAAGAAATGTGCATGCAAATCACATCAATGAAAAGGTATATGCAAACTCAAGTGAGACAAATTTTCCATAAAGCATGGGCATTATTCCTCATATCAAGTTACCTTTCACTTTCATTGATCATGAAACAATACAACTAGTGTGGGGCATTATTCTTCATCAATTCATCTTTCACTTTCATTGATCATGAAACAATACAACTAGTGTGGAGTGTGGCATGAGTGTTAGGAAACAAGGTGGATTCATTTGTAGGTTGTGTTGAAAAGGTATTAATTAATTTCCCATGTGGTAGCATGCATATGCTAAATTTAGAATGTTCATGCATGCACACTACAATAAACAGTTTGTGCAATTGGTGGATCATATTTTAATCAATTTGTCTAACTGTTTGATAGGTTCTATATATACGAGCATACCCATAGAGGTGAGGATGGCGAGTAGCAATGTAGTGTAGAACAATGTGTGGAAAAGAGGGAGAGGATGGTTGTATGCTTGAGAAAGGCTATCCTAATTCTCCCTTTAATAATAAGAATGTTGATTATCATTGCCCCATGGTTTTTTCCCATACGGAGTTTCCATGTAAATCATTGTATTCATTGTGTGATCATTGTCCTCAAGTTTTTTTCTTGTCAATTAATCTTGATTTGTTTATGCTTTCATTGCCCAACAATGGTATCAGGGAAGCTCAACCGAACTGAGTGGACTTGCGTGAATTCAAGAGACGAATCTGCATGAGTTGATCGGAGTGTGAAATATTTATTGCACTGTCGCATGTTTCCCATGTTAGACAGTGCGACAGTCGCAAGAACACTTCAAAATTTTATATTTTGAACAAAGTGTTGTGGGTCATACTTTTATAAGGTGTGACAATTATGCAAAAGTGTTGCAGGATATCCTTGTCTGAGGTGTGACACTCGTGGTTTAATCCACAAAATAAAGGTTTCTTGCAAAGTCAACGTATGAAGTGCAATTGGCTTTTGTTTTATTAATATATATATATATATAAGGTATATTAAATGAGTGGTGATCTTTTATGATAAAAGTTAAAAGGTGGAAGACGTAAGTTTTAAAATAAAAGGTTTTTTAATAAAAGTTTTTTTCTTTTTAACCTTTTTAATTAAAAGTTACATTTTGGGGGTTTAACCTCAAATACAATATTACTCCTTCATTATAAAAAGGTTTGGTTTTATAAGCAGTGGTTTGGAAATTTTTGCTAATGGTGAAAGTGCAGAGTTCTAAGTTCGAGGTGGAGAAATCCAACGACAAGAATAACTTTGAGCTATAGAAGTTCAAGATGTTGTATCTGTTTATGCAACAAGGATTGGAAAAGGCATTGGTGGGAAAGACAAAGAAACTAGAAAGAATGAAAAATGAGGATTGGGAAGATACAGATTCAAGAGTCCTTAATACCATTCGTTTTCATTTGAAAGATGAAGTGTTGTTTAACATCGTTGGAGAGGAGACAATAGCAGGTTTATGGAACATAATGGAGAGATTGTATATGAAAAAGTCCTTATGAACAAAATCTTATTGAAGAGGCATGTGTACAACTTATGGATGAAAGAAGCTACTCAAATTAATATCATTTGAATGTTTTTAATACCTTGATTTGTCAATTATCTACTATGGAAGTAAAGTACAAATATGAGGACAAAGAAGTTACACTATTGTGTTCATTTCCTGAGTCTTGGGATCATTTGCTCACATCTATGTGGTTTAGCATAACATATACAATTGATTATGATATTCTTGTGTGAGATCTGTTGTGTGAGGAAATGAGGAGAAGATCCAGTAAAGAAACCTCAAAAACATAAGCAACGGTGGTTAGAGGTTGTTCTACAGAAAGAGGGCAAGATAAAAGTGGTACATCAAGGTCTAAGTCAAAAGGAAATAAGAGTAAAAAAAAATGTTGGTTCTGTGGGAAATCACGACATCTGAAATAGGATTGTTGGAAAAGACATAATGCATCCAAAGAGGACTCGATAAAGGAAGCAAAGGAAGCTAATTTAGTTTAAACATGTTCAGGTTCAAGTTGATGTATGGTTGATGAGGTATTTTATACTTGTGATGTTTCACATCAACATCAACATCGGCTATTAGATTCTGGTGCATCTAGCTACATGTGTCTTCATAGAAATTGGTTCTCAATTTACCAATCTATTGATGATGGTGTTCTTTTTATGGGAAATTATTTTTATTGTAAAATCATTGGGGTTTGTAGCGTCCAAATTAAAATTCATGATGGTATGTAAGAATATTAACATATGTAAGGCATGTACCCAAACATAGAAATAAATTGATATCTTTAGGAGTACTAGACTATGTTGGTTACATATGTACAACTCAAGGTGGAGTAGTGAAGGTGTCCAAAGGCATCTTAGTAGTCATGAAGGAAAAGAGGATCGAGAACGTTTATCAACTTGAAGGAAAGAATGAAATAAATCAAGCAGTGGTAGCATCTGAAGTTGCAAGTGAATCTGTTCCTTTATGGCATTGATGTTTGAGCCATATGAGTGAGAAAGAGATTAAGGTATTGGTTGATCGTAAGTCACTTCCAAGTTTACAGTTTCTGAATTTGAATTTATGCAAGTATTGTGTTTTTGGAAAACAATGTAGACATGAGTTTAAACGGGAAGATATATAAGAAAATGTATCCTTGATTACATTAATTTAGATGTTTGGGGACCATCCTCTACAATTTCTTTCGGAGGATCATCATATTTTGTGACATTTATAGATGATTAATCTAGAAATGTTTGGCTCTATTTATTTTAAAGAAAATTTGATGTATTTAATAATTTTAAGAATTTCAAAGCTTTGGTGGAAAGGAGCACTGATAGATCAATCAAGTTTTTAAGAACATATAATGGAGGTGATTTCACACTTGTGGAATTTGAAAACTATTGCAAGGAAGTTGGGATCGAAAGACATAATACCACAGTTTAAAATCCTCATCAAAAGGGTGTTTTTGAACTCATGAATAGAACTCTTTTAGAGAGAGAAAGGAGCATGCTCATTAATGCCAAGTTGTAGGAAAAATTGTGGGTAGAAGCAGTTCTTACAACATGTTATCTAATAAATCGATCACTATCGATTGCAATAAACTATAAGATTCCATAATAGGTATGGATAGGTCATTCATGTGATTATTCAAATATGAGAATATTTGGTTGTGATGTTTATGCTCATATTTCTAAAGATCAACATTCTAAGTTAAATCCTAGATCAAAGAGATATGTCTTTATTGGTTACTGTGATGGAGTTAACAGGTACAAATTGTGGGATCCTACCACCCACAAAATCATCATAAGCATAGATGTAGTATTTGATTAATCCTCACTCTTAAAATCAGAATTGGTAGACATTGAAGTGAGACAAGAACATGTACCACAAGTTTGAAAAATTGAGTTGGGGACTCAACCATCTTTAGAAAGGGAGGAGCATGAAGAAGTTCCAAAAGAATAAGATGAAGATGTAGAAAATCTCCAAGAAACTGAAGATATTCCTCAACCATATCTAAGGAGAACTACACGGGTCTGAAATCCTCCTACAAGGTATGACAATTATGTTTCATCTGTGGCTTTGGTTTCTATTGATGGAGAGCCTAGTTGTTATGAGAAAGCAATTATTATAGGAAAACTCAACCAAGTGCAAGCAATCTTCCCACTTATATGGCTTATCCATCAAATACATTCTCAAAATGTCTTCAATTACTTGATTGAATCTCTTTGTCCTCCCATCTAAATGTGGATGGTATGCTATGCTAAAGTTCATATTTGTACAAAATCATTTAAACAATACCCTCCAGAAATTTGAATTAAAATTTATATCTTCTATTTGAAACAATTTCCTTAGGTATCCCATGAAACCTATCAATCTCCCTCATGTAAATTTCTGCAATATTAGTTGTTGTATGAGTCATTTTTATAGTAAAAAAATGAGCATCATTTGTCAATTTATCAACCACTACCATTATTGAATCATGTTTCCTTGTTGTACTCATAAATTTAGTTATAAAATAAATGATTACCACTTCCCATTTCTTCTTTGGAATTTGTTGTAGCAAACCTGTTGGGTGCCTATGTTCATCCTTCACTCTCTGAAATTCCATACATATGGCAATGTAATAAGCAACATCTTCATGTATTCAATGCATGAACAATGGTATCAAGTTCCAACTCATGTGTGGAATAGTTTCTCTCATGTTCTTTAAACCTTGTAGACTCATAACCAATGACATGTCCATTTTGATTGAGGATGCCACCAAGTCCTTCCTTGCACGCATCTGTATATACCAGAAAACTTTAATTTGGCTCAACAATCTTTAAAATAGGTTTACTAGTAAGTAATTATTTCAACAAATTAAAGTTCCCTTCACATTCAGTTCTCCATTCAAATTTAATTCCCTTATTTTGCAAAGAAGTGATGGGATGAGAAATCTTAGAGTATCCTGCTATAAATCTTCTGTAGTAACTAGATAATCCCCTAAAAGATACGACTTCTGAAACATTCCTCGGTGTTTTCCATCCTCTAATGGCTTCAATCTTCTCTAGATCCACTACTATGTCTTGTTCTGAAATAATGTGTCCCAATTAATGGATATGTTCTTGGTAAAAATACCACTTACTAAGATTGGCATACAAATGATGTTCCCTCAACACATGAAATACCAATCTTAGATGATGTTCATACTCTTCCTATGACTTAAAAGAGATAAGTATGTCATCCAAGAATACTATGACAATCTTATTCAAATAATTTCTGAATATGTCATTGATTAGGCACATAAAGAAAACTTGTGCATTGGAGTTCAAATGGTAACACTACAAATTCATAATGCCCATACCTAGTTCTAAAGGTTGTATTATTGATGTATTCTTCCTTGATTCTTACCTGATGGTATCATGATCTTAAGTCTATTTTTGAAAGTATTTTTTCTCCTCTTAGCTGATCAAAGAGGTCATCAATTCTTGGTAGAGGGAATTTTTTCTTCACAGTGGATTTATTCAGCTGTCAAAATTCAATACACAGCCTCAATGTTCCATCCTTATTTTTGACAAAGAGTATTGGTGCTCCCCAAGGTGAAACACATGGATGTATGTACCCTTTCTTCAACAATTCTTCCGGATTCATTTGTAATTCCTTTAATTTTGGTGTACTTATTATGTAAGGTGTTTTTGATACTTGGGAAACTCTTGGTACTAAATAAATAGAGAAATCTATCTCCCTCTTTGGTGGAAACCTTGGTATTTCTTGGAATACGTCTTCAAACTCTTGCAGCATTGAAAAATATTCAAGGCTTGGCCCTTTTGTCTTTTCTGGCTCCTCCACATGGATTGCATACAATTGACATTCTTTCCTAAAAAATATCTTAATTTGTAAGGCTTAAATATCCCTTATATAAATGGGACTTGGAACTCCTTTCACAGTGTTATGTTTTCCTTCTTCATCAAGACATGTAAATTTCCTGTTATGACAATCTAGACAACCTGATGTTTTTCCAACCAATCCATTCCCATTAGAGCATCATAAAGTACCAATGGTATAATATTTAGATCATCACTAGTATTCACTCTGTTAAGACTTATGGAACAACCTCTAACCATCTCATTGATATTTCTTTTGGTTCTAGTGGCTAGCTTTGCCAAACTTGATTTTTCAAGATTATTTTTCTCCATATGTAATCTATCCACTATTTTAGTATCAATGTAACGATGTATTTCTCCGGAATCAATTTAAATAATAATAGGATTATTAATTATCTTACCTTCAACCTCGATCATATTAGATTTGTACTGTGCTTGTTGATCTTCGAAGGATGCAAAAATTCTTCCCATTTCTTCTACTATTGCGGCCTCTTGGATGTTGTGCATTATCTTCAATTTTTATTTTCTTTGAGGGTAATCCTTGTACAAGAGATGTTATTTTCATCCCCAACATTGGATTGGTGGTCTTCCCCTTTTTCCCAAGGAGTCTTCTCTCTTGGATTCATCCTTAGAAGGTTGTTCCAGTTGATTTTTATTTGAGATATTTCTATTGAAAGGAGCTTGGAATCCTTTCTTTTTCTTATCATACTTCTCTTTCTTCTTATCCTTCCAAGATTTATGTAAATACTATATTCTCTTTCCTTTCTCATACAGGTACTTATCCTTCATGATGGTCTCAGTCAACGTCTCGAGCTCATCATATTGAATATTCCCTTTATAGAATGAAGGCAGACTACTCAAAAACCTCTTTATTTTCACCTTCTCATACTTTATAATCTCCACATACTTTAGCAGTCACAAGAACTTCTTTTCATACTCTTCAATGGTCATGCTTCCCATCCCGAGTTGAAATAAATCTTTCATTTTCGTGTCATATAAGTTCTTTGAAAGGTACTCCTTTTGAAAATATTTCTTGAATTGATTCCAAGTGATTCTTCTTTCATTTATGTGTTCAAATTGATTAATTTTATTCATGTAGATGGTAAGTGGCAATTCTGGCTTCTAGGCTTGATGAGTAGTTATGGAATGGAGAATACCTCCTGAGTCCAAGAAACCATGCTTGAACTTCATCTTCCCTTTCTCTTTAACCATCAAAGGATGGTGGCTTAAGCTTCCTCGTCTCTCCTTGCAAATTGTCCAATTTATGTCTTCTTCTTTGGTGCCTAACATGAGACACCTCTTCACTACTTATGGAATATTTAGATGCATAACATTTCCTTGCTGAGTAAGGAGGTGAGTGATGTATATGGGCTCTTCTATCACTTATTGAATAACTAGATCTTTTGTAGTTATCTCTTCTTTCATGATATATTCCCTCTTCCTCGTGTCTTGAGTTTGATCCATTCTTTGTTTGTCTTTGCAACAAATTTAGGATTTGCATCACTTGAGAATTTGTCTTACTTTTTTCTATTATCAATATCTCATTGTTTGTGTTGTATCTCTGTACTTCTATTCTTATGATTCTCACAATCTCTATATATGTTTCTTTCTCCCCTCTTCCCTTGTGTCCATTTGATTCTATCTCTGCATTATCAACATTGATATTTTGTCCTTGGGCCTCTTTATCGTGATTGAAGGATCTCTCTCCTTCTTCGATTTATTGAATATGAATTATTATAATGACCTTATATGTTTATACCCACTAATTTTTCAAAATGTGGAAGCAACAATTTTTTTTTAGAAATATGCATATTTCTAAAAAAAAAATTGTCAACTAATGTTACATATCATTTTTTTCTGCTCAATTTATCAATAATTATGTCTCAATTATCCAAATTATAATAATTCCAGGTCATTCTCCTATGAATTATCTTTCCAACGATTATACTCTTTCCTAAATCTAACTTCCGAAAGTTATGTCTTTTTGAAAAAGCCACTTTCACTAGATTTGTGCATTCTCGACTGGTTAAATTTGATTGAAATGCCTACTTCAGTCAACTGTAGAAGAAAATATATCAGGAAATAGAGAAACTTTATATGAGGTATAGATAATAAAAATGACAAGGATTTCATAAAAACTTTCATATTTGCAATTTTATACTTCTGTCAAAAACTACAGCAATATGGAAATGACCATTTTTCCCCTTTTCACTTTTTTTTTCCAGACATAAGCAAAATTGGCTATCTCTCAATCTGTGTACTTCTGGAAAATTGGACATTATCCAGCTTTGTCTTCCCTGCACGTGAATACGCATGTCCTCTTGTCTTTACTGCGCATATTCTGCGATATAACTTACAAAGGCCGCAATTCGTTCGACTTGGTACGCCAAAGATTCTCTTTTCTTTCACAGCTTGCAGATATTTCCAATTTTTTTCACAGCTATCAGCATTTAATTAAAACAAAACCCAGTGGCGGGTGTTGCATTATGTGAGTCAGAATTATAAGGATGCCTGCAAGAGCTATGTTTATGATGATGAGAAAATGAAGCCCAACAAGAAGATCGTGCCGATGGCTATAGAAGAAATGAGGGCTCTCAGGGTGCTCGGACGAGGGGCCATGGGCACTGTGTTCATGGTCGTAAGGGACGGCTGCGACCGTCCATTTGCTGTCAAAGTCATAACCAAAGATGATAGCAGAGGCGAAGATGCAGGGTTTAAGAGACTGAGAGCAATTGGGAGAGAAAGGGAGATCCTCTCCTCCTTACACCATCCCTTCCTGCCATCCCTCATGGGCGTAGTCGAGACGAACAAGATTGTTGGTTGGGCCGTCGAATATTGCCCGGGCGGCGATCTCCATCGTCTCAAGCAAATTCAGCCGGATAAGATGTTTTCCCAGTCCGCCATTCGGTGAGCAGTCCATAGATCGATATATGCGCATTCGTCATTATGGTAGTATGGGTTTGTCTGGAAATTATCTTGTCATTTCAACTTTCTAATTATGGTCGGGATGATTTCAGGTTTTATGCGGCCGAAGTGGTTTTAGCTTTGGAGCACCTTCACGGGCAGGGGATTGTCTACAGAGACCTGAAGCCAGAGAATATACTCGTGCAGAGCTCCGGGCACATCATGCTCACCGACTTCGGTCTATCCACCAGGCTTCCGCTCCCGCGCAAGCAATCGTGCGCAACTCTCTCACAAGAAAAGAGCCGTTGTAATTCCCCTAATCGACTGAGAGAGTGGCTAACCCTAACCCTAAGTTCTGTGCTACGTTCCAAGAAAAAGACTTCTTCACGCCAGCGTTCGAATGAAAGCGAAGACGGAATTAGCGGGAGAAGCACCTGTTCGGGAAGGTCCAACTCCTTTGTTGGAACGGAAGAGTACGTTGCTCCCGAGATTGTTAACGGCAGCGGGCACGAATTCTCGGTGGATTGGTGGTCTCTGGGGATTTTATTGTACGAGATGCTATATGGGATGACTCCCTTCAAAGGCTCAGACAAGAAGGAGACCTACCGGCGAATTCTGTGGATGAAGCCTCGGCTAACGGGCTCCCATTCTACTCTCCATGATCTCATTCTGAGGCTGCTGGAGAAGGATCCTCGGAGAAGACTGGGATCCCGTAGCGGAGCGGAGGAAGTTAAGGGCCATGTTTTCTTCGCAGGCCTCCGCTGGGATTCTATCGAGAGCCTCTGCCGGCCGCCCTTCGTACCCGACAATGATGCTGTGCCGGTCCGGACGGATAGTACTTCATTAACGTTCGACATGGATAAAATTGTTCTGGCTAGTCGCAGCGGATCAGACTGTGCAGAAACGAGTAGCGAGATAGAAATAGAGGGACTGTTCTAATTAACCCTCATTATCTTTGCAATTTTAAAATCTTAGGGAAGTCCCATCGCTATGAACATTAATGACCGTGAAAGAGTACTTGTCACACTCTTTTAAACTTGTTTCATTGTTCACATGTTTTTGACCGTGAAAGAGTACTTGTCACACTCTTTTAAACTTGTTTCATTGTTCACATGTTTTTGACTATAAATAATAATTATTATTTTGGTTTACAATTTAGCCAAAGCTAGATGATGTACAAGACTTTGTATTTTGACATAAAGAGATAAAAGACTTTAGTTGATATCTTCTTTATGCATTTGATTTTGTGATTTTCAAGTAAGAAATACATGGCTTAGGTTCTGGAATGTTAAATTCACGAAAAATATTTGTGATTCTATATTTTAAACTTGTTTAGATTAAATCAAAATATTTATTGTACTGTATTATTTGAGTTTACAATTTAGCGTAAGAAAAATTGATGTATAGGACTTGTTGTGTCTCGGAACTCGATATTTATGCTTTTTATAATCTATTTAATGAAAAAACAATAACATGTCTTCAAAAGCATAATCACGTAAAAAAAACTTGTTCGTGTGGCTCCAAACATGTACGCTAAGCATTATTAATAATATAGTTTGAAATGAAAAGTATTTTTTTCTTCTAAAAACTAAGTTATTAATATTAATAGTTATAATGAGTCTTGGGCATTAAATAACCGCAGAATTTTGTGTATTAAATAATCGACGAGGTAAGAGCTTTAAGCAGGGAAATAATAGTTGGAGTAATAGCTGGGGATTCATCAGCGAGTCATCATAGTAAATTTTAAATATGATTATGTAAAAGTAAAAAAATAAACATGTAAACAGATGTCTTTATAATAGCGAGGAAGTACAAGTGGTGTAATGGTTAAGAATATGCATTTTTTTTAAGTTCATAAATTTAAAAATCATAAATTCAAATAGATAGAGTAGAGTATGTACAACTCCATAACCTATTTTAAGTGAGATTAAAACCCTATAAAAACGTCATTCAATATGATGTAACATGAAAGTGAAATATATTGTTGATTCTTACTATTGATCTATTAGTAAAAAAAACCAATGACCTACTTTGAATGAAACTAAAACCCCATAGACAATGCTAATAGAGCAATGACCTATTTTGAATGAGACCAAGGACCCAGAGGGGCAATGACCTACTTTCACTGAGACTAAGGCCCCATAAGGGCAATGACGTACTTTGTTCTAACATGAGGGTGAAATATATTGCTGATTCTTACAATGGGTCTATTAATTGCTCCGTAAGAGGATTTAGATTATATTCGAACTTGTGATTTATAACCTCCTCATGAACAATATGTTTTGGGAGATGATTCTATCATTTAACTCACTTCTATAAAATGGACAAGGATAATCAATTATTAACCTTGTTTTTTAAAGATAAGATTAATAATAATATTTTTTAATAAATTTGATCATTAATTTCTTTTTTTATCTTCTTATTAAATAATAATTTATAATACATTAATTAGTAATAATTAATAAATTAATAATGTAGGTGTAGGTTCAATTTATCTAGCCAGCGTATCCCTAAGTGAATAGTGTAGTTAGCCTAATGTCTGTTGAGGGCAGGTTTGTTGTGCATTTTGTGGGATGCTCATCGGCATGAATTGCGATGCATGCTTGGGATTTAGAAGTGATTTTGATGGTGTAAATGGTCGAGTTAATATCGTATTGAAATATGCATTTGTTCTTCCCTTTCTCCAAGTAGAAATCACAGTGATACTTATTTCACAATGCACTCTTCGATCGAGATGAAAAAAATATTGTCTTTGAATCTGAACGAGGTTTTTTTAATGTATTTTAACACTCGAAAATTGAATAATGATTTAAGGAGATAAAAAATATATGTTTAAAGTAAGTGTGTGTGTGATGATAGTTGTGGTGGTTAACATCCATTGTGACAAAAATTGGTCTATCTGATCTTAAGAAAAGTAAAAGATTACTTGGATTTCTTTAAAATGTTATTTTGATGCTTAAAAAATATTAAGAGAAGGGTTCCAAGATCACTAAATTTTTTATTACTTAGAATGTTAGGAAAGTTGATATCATGACAAATATTTTGAAATTGAGATCTAATTTGGGTATAAGCAGAGCACTCTAAGAGAAAGTGTTTTTCATCTTCAACCCTCTTGGTGTAAAAAAGGTGACAAATTCTTTTGTTCCATGGTGTTTTGGGGATTTCCCAGCGCCCAATTTCACTATGCAGCTTATCAGAATTAGTTCTTATTTTAGCAATATTGATTCTCTTCTTTATGCTAGTGTTGGCACGCAATGGGTAGACCCAATGTTCAACATGAATTCACCAACAAATCTCTCAGATACTGTCCCTTTCGGCATCACCCGTAAGCAGACGAAGTCTCACCCAAGGTATCTATGGGAACTACAGGAACCAAGCTTTTGCGGTAATGAAGGGATGGGAGGCAATCCTCATAACCATTATTCTTAGAATTAATGCATTAAAACTTATATCATGTGCGCACAAACATAATAACATGTAACATATTTAGAATAACAAAGATATTTCATATGTGCGCAATAAAAAGAACAACAAACACATCATGACACATAAACACCATATTTAACGTGGGTCACGCAAGATGGGATAATTCCACAACAATCGACTTCTTAATATATTATTTAGAATCATCCCTTGCAAAATATGCACACTGCACTTGTACATTATTCCCTTGTCATTGTCCTATCCTCTATTTGACAATGTTCACTCTTCATTCTTGCATACAGTGGACACTCAGATATTAGCTAATTCTTACTCTCTGAATCTCCTCTATCCCAAAAACTCTTACATATTTATATAATTACATTAGGGCTTATCCCTTTTCGATGGACAAAAATTCCTAACAGCTTCCAACTGTCTTCCTTCCTTTGCACTTGTTGATCCCTGAAAGTGTGCCAATTGCCTTTCCTTATTTTCCATGCACTACGTGTTGTTCCCCAAATTGGTCCCAAAATCCTTTCCCAACAGTCCCCCAACACTCACCTATGGCTCATCCTGAGCCACTCAGTGATTTGTTTGCACTCCCTTCCACGCCGTAACGAACTTCTGAAGAGTTTCTTTCATAGTTACGACCTTCTCCTTTTCTTCTACATCTTGTGCCAAAATATCTTTTTTTTTTTCTGCACAGTAATGGGATTATCCATCCTCTCTTCATTGTCATGTACTACTTGCTTCACTCTCCCTTGTACAACCATGAGTTCTTATGTCACCCGAAAGGCTTCCTCCTGCAACGACTCAAGGTTCTTCACAAGAGTCTATTGTTCAGATCTCATTTGATTTATCTCTTGGTGAAACTTCTTATTCTCAAATATTCTAACCATCTATTATGTTGTTGACATAGTGCTCATTGTTTCTTTGAAATTCTACACCTTCTCCTGTGCAATATGTAACCTCACTTCTATGGATTACAACTCTTCATCCTCCATCAGTTGAGTCCTTACTTATGTAATATCTTCATACATATTGGCACATTCCTCATACAAAAATATTGATACTTTCAATGATCACGATGGTTGTTTTCATCCTTTGTTCCATTTCTTCAACTGGGGTACTTGGTATGGTGTGAACTTTCAACTCAACTATCTTCGCGCGGAAGCCCTGAATAGCTTCACTTATCTTCATCACTTGTTGTTCCAATGACACATTTGCTTCCATGTAGACCTGTTGTGTTTTGATTTATACCTCCTACACTGCCTATTTCAACCTTGTTGCTCTCCGAGCAGCCTTTGATCTGGATTATTTTTCGGACAAAATGAGAGCAGAGATATAATAAAGAAATGCACAGAGATATCACGGATATCCAATAATATACCAAAAACATATCAGAGATGGAACCATAAAAACAGATATACAGTAATACATGATTTATATTAATGAAAGTAATGTATAGAGACTGTAAAAATACAGAGTGAAAGACTCATTAGAATGGTGGCAACTTGTCTTTGAGAAGAGATGTGATGACTACTTGAATTCACAAAAAGATGATTACAATGAGGCTTTGAAGACCTTTCTACAATAAGCATGAATGTCAAAAAACCCTAGACATCAAAAAACCTAACCCTAGGAGATGAAGTGCCAAAATTCATGCGGGGCCCGTTTGGGTAAGTCAATACATCAACTTCCCGGGGTCGTAACTTTTTCATCCGATCTCTGTTTGACGCATTTGATACGTCATTAGAAATTTTTATCCGAGGAATACAATTGTTGATAGAGAACATCATGGTCCATATCAAACTGATATTTGTCAGAGGTTGATGCCCAAAAAACGTCGTTTAGGGCCTCAAAATGGCTCTCGAAGTTTAGGACCCGAAAAACTACCAAAATTGCCAGAAAATTGTTTTGAGCGAGTTGGAAAAGGTGGGTGGACACTGATACCCACCTGGATCAATGTCGTCCTATACTTGCATGAGTCTACTACACTATGTGGGTAGTGCTACATTGTCCTCATTCACTTTGTCCAACTCCATAGAAGTTGACTCTACGTGCACAACTAAATTTTCTGTGTGACACTTTTCTGCAAGTTGTGTAACAGGTTCAATGATATTTGTGACAATAGTAAGTCAACATGAATTAATTCTTGTTCTCTCTCCTGCATTTATATCGTGGGGAAATTTATCACCCCTACTGATATCTTCACTATATGACGCTCTACTGATGCTGGTGATGTTGTTGATGGTTGATATGTTGTCGGTTGGGACTATGATTTTTTTTCTATGCTCTCTATATGTTCTTGTATCAGTGTTATCCTTGATGATTCCAAAAATTGGCACACTATAGCTATATGTGTCTGCATAGTTGTGTGCATTTCTTCCTATTTCTTTGGAACTCGCGGAAATGCTTCTTCAGTGACTTATTTTACTTGACTGTTAATCTTCTCCATGTTGTCTTCTGTTAATGCCTGGAAAATTGCTTCTTTTGAGGATTTTCTCTTCTTACGTTTATGGTATGATCACTCCTTGGGATGCTCTTTTCTCTTTTCTCTAGTGAGTGATGTTGTTTGACTGTCTCTTTAACCATTCCTTTGTTCTTCTTCTTGATCCTTATATTATTGATGTGTCTTCTTTTGCGTTGTTTCTGGCACTTGGGTTTTCCATTCAACTTCCCATTCCTTTACAATTATATCAACATCTTGATGTGTTAGATTATAGTTGGTCTAGATCCCTCTTCTCCTATATATACATGTGATGTCTCTGTACTTTTAATTGTGCAATTTATTAGTATTCCTATACTATATGAGTTATAATGCACAACGTGTCCTCAATAAAATATCGAATCATCTCCTTATAGATATAGAAAATTACATTTTTCCCATTTGTATACCCTTGTGTGAAGTATGACACAAAGACACACATATCGCTGCAAGGCATGGTGTATACATACCTTATCGAAATTGGGTTTCTTATGGCTCCCTCCAAGCAAGCAATGCAATTAAAATTATTAATCATGCATAATGAAATTGTGTACCCTTATACTATGCTTCCTTGCAGTCCATTAAAAACTAGTTCACTAATAATGTCTCTCGGTTCATCTGCACTCTTGTTGTGCAATTTTTTATTGTTTTTTTTACTCCTACCGACACATGATGTTTGTGAGATTTCCTTAATAACTTGTAAGCCATCACATGCCTTGAAAATATTATTGTGTCATCATTAATACTGGCAATGTCCAATCTGCACGTTGCTCTATGTGTATCATATTTATCCTTCATTCTTTCTTGTAGTGCTTTCTCCTGAGTATTATCTGTAAAAAATGATAGTGGGTCTTCCTCTGCTCACAATAATCATGTGATCTACATAATGAGATGGGTATCGATCGATATTGGCCTACATAACCAGAGGAAAACTCTTTGGACACAAATCAATAGTAACTTGACACAGTTGTTGATCTCTGCACTTATGCCAAAATGTGGGATCTTCGACACGTTAAATATTCTTGTTCTTTCCAGTCCTATTTCCCACTCCTATGACTCAGCTATGATTACAAGGGAATATGTGCTAAGTCTTGTGCACATATACTTCTCTCATGTTAACTCTAAGAACTTCCTCAGATTTGCAAGATCATTGTATGAGAACCTTAGACTTCCTATTGCGCTCAACATCTCTCCCTGAATGTTGACCCCAGGTGGAATGAACATTGTAACAAGTTCATACTTCGGCTCCTTGGGAAGTCTATATGGATATTATGTTGGCTTCCTCGACGACACATATGCCTTAGGAAAGTATCTTGTTGTTGGTTATGATGCTTCGCCTATCTAGGTTTCTTCCTGTATCGATGTAGATGTCTACTTAGTGAGAAATTTATTCCTCTATGATGTGTATGCTCCTGTCTTTGGTGGCACCATGGCTTTCTATACTTCAACTTTGTCTACACTTAGTCGAATCTCTATTCTCTTCAAAATTTCAACAACTTTAACCCTTTCTCACCGCCCCTTGTTTACTTTTATAGGCTTCACCAACTATTTCATTCCTCTCCGCACCAAAATTTGCACTCCAATCCAAGTGTGTTCACATTCAATTATGATCCAAAATCTTCATTAAGTTTGTATCTTTTGGTGGATTGTGGTCTATATTTTCCACCCTACCAAAATCTCATCTCCACTTTTCATTTATGACTATGCATTTCCACCGTATCATCATTATGTTTTCTCTTTAATTATTTTCCCGTCATCCACAGAGGTATTTATCATGGTTCTTCAATTCTCCTTTCTATTCATAGTTCAATTCTCCTTCCTTTCCAAAACATTTTCTTGTTCATCTATTTTTCTTCTAATTTGGCTCTTTGAACAATGCCCGGTTCAGAACTTTAATGTAACGAACCGCCTCGTTACGACCACCATTCTAATAACAGGTGCAATTTTTTTTTATTTTTTTCCTTCTTAAGTGTGTGCGCGCGTGTAGAAGTAACAACACGCTAACTGTGCGACGCCCTGGACAACCGACAAGACGCGACCACGATATTCATCACAAGAAGACTAAAGGCACACGACGAGTAACTGTATCAATAAACGACCATAGGCATAAGGTGTACAACGCAAACATTTAGCGACAAAGTAAAACTGACCACAATCAAGTATAACAAAATAAGAAGAAAAATTACGCCCCTTACGAAAGGCGCGTGACTAAAGGACTCCGACAATGAAACCCAAGTTCAACATTGTTTAAATGAACAACCACCTTAATTTACTAACTCGGAGTAATTTATTGTACGTAAGTCAAGGTTATTGCACCATATTTGTTATTAACAACAATAAAAACTACRATATCAYTGTCACGAAATATTAACCATCTTTCATTTATCTCACATTTCCCGACCATGATCTTACAACTTCAATACCTCTTATAGGCTACAACTACCGAAATTTTAATGACCTTACAAGATACAAACATTTCATTAAACAAGAGGAGCTCTCCATGTGATGTCAAATGATCATAAATTTTAATGATAAAGCCATAAAATAACATCATATTTATAGGTAACATCTTAATTGAAAATTACAATATAGAATGGCAATATACCGAATAACCATATTTCAGTAACTGTGGCTACAATTTCATTCCCTTTTGCTAGCACCATCATTACCTTTGCCTTATAATGCGAATGACATTACCCTAAACAAAATTATCGTTACTTTTATATTATGAGAAAATGCATACAAATATCAATAAACTATATTCCTATTTCTAGCACTATCATTACCATGGCTTTATGTAGGCACAACAGTACCTCAACAGATTTAACATTATAATTGGGTTTGTAATGGTTCTTGCTGATAGGATAACATTATTTACCTTAATGTCTAAAATATAATTTGACATCATCCTTATAATTAACTTCAGGTTGAGAGCCAAGAACCTAACCTCATAATTCAATGGCAGTATATATCAATAATAGTATTTAAAGGACCTTATTCAAATGACACTATTTGAGAAGTACCACATATAAGAATAACAACATACAAATGTCGATCCCTAAAGTAACAATAGTTACCATGA